>BJBW01004002.1:7448-29717 GCA_004320125.1 Scolopax mira
AAAAATGATAACTTAAACTACTATAGGACAATATAGGTGGGGAAAACCAAAGCCCAAGTCAAAAGCAATACATGAACAAAATACCTTACCATATCATTAAAAAGTTGTATGAATTTCAGAGTATGTTTTTGTACAATGGAGTTTCTTCAGGTGTGAATAATCTATAAGAATTAACATCGTACACAGAGAATCTTAACAGTGTTCTTTGTTAGATTTCCTTCTGATAAATTTACCTTTGATATTCAGAAGTGGAATTGGCACCTACTTTACTAAACGTTAACAAATTTTCTATAGGAAGTGACTGGGAAAAACAGCATGACTCATTTTTATTTTTTTTAAAATCAGATTACGTGCATTGTGTTTTAACTTTGAAAAACAGAGATATTGAGTGAACATGATGAAACTGAAAACTGATAAATCAAGAACATTTTCCTTTCTGCAACGAGGTATCCTGGAGTGCAATTAGTGACCATGAAGTAATCAAGTTTGTGTCTTGTGCCTCTTAGCTCCTTGCTGGAGCACGTTGCAGTAACTTCACACTCTGAGGTGCCTGCTGGATACGATGACATTTTCTTCCAGGTTGTATGCTCAAATGGAGCTGATTAAAGCAACACTGCAAAACCTGAGCTTGAATGTTTTTAGACGGTGAAAACTAAGCAACTACACTGCATTTCTCAGAAATACAAACTAACTCACGTAAGGGCTTGTTGAGACTGGTTTATATTATTCTGTGCTGAAAATTATAATGATACTGAATTTTATATTTCTTTCCTACGTTTAATGATCAGTAGTAGAATTTTACTGGATTCACTAATCTATATAAAATCAAATTCAAACTATGCAGTTGCTGCCATCGTTTATGTCAGCAATGGAAATTTACAGGTGTTTGCATGTTTGCAAATAAACTTAATTGAAAACTGTAAATCACCATATACTCAAAATGTGCATCCCAAGACAACAGAAGGAATTGAAAATGAGCAGCCTTCTGCAACTGAAAGCGTTTTTCCATCTGACAAACAGGAAAAGCTAGTGACTCAGCTCACTCGGATTTCATAATAACCTTGTACATTAAGTAAATTAATATTTCATATATACCTAAAGAGAGCATACATAGTGTTCCATGTACAAATAAATTATGTGGCCCTGTTGTAAACAGCCCTAATACCATTCAAAGAGATGCCAACCAAGAAAATGGACTGAAGAGGTGAGGGATATGACAGTAGGAAACCAGAAGGTGAACCAAATATGTAGCAGGAGTCTTGCCAGCATTTTGCTTTTTATTAAAATCAAATCAGTTTAATATTAGGATTACAAATAAAACAGTTAGGATTCCTCACCACCCTCAAGTTATCATATAGATCAGAATTTTCTGGCCTGGAGGAAACAAGGAAGAGCCTAAGATAACATGGACACTGTGGAGAAATAAATAAAAAAAAAAAAAAAAGGAAAAAAACCATAGAGAGACAGGCTCCTTATTTGTTCTCGTGCCTCCCTGTATGGACACTGCACAAGTGTATATATTCATCCTGTGGGTGAATACATCCTGTGGGTACACCAACCAACAAAACCCAGGCAACTCCAGGCTCACCACAGCCTATAGGGTTGCTGCACATCCTGGATGCCCAAGGTCCTCCCAGGCTCTGAATCCCTGGAAGCCTTCAGGATGCGGGGAAGCAGGAAGAGGGCACGCTGGAAATATGCACATTCCTGAGGGAGGTGGTGGCTTCCCTCTTCCACTTCTCTGTGGAGCACTTGCCTGCACATACACCCACACCACGCCTGGCTCCTGAACAACCTCATCTGCAACATCACCCTTCACCTGAAGACGGTCTCCAAGACTCTTGAACTAATAAAGACTGAGACTTGGGAAAAAGTTCATGAGGTAGATCCACACACCTCTCAACTCAAGTAATGAAGTAGATAATGATTAAAAAAACTCCTCTTGTTATTTACTGAAAATATTCTCCAGCCTATAGAGGAAACCAAAGACAACAAGTGTATCCCTCAAAACAAGTTTAACTTTTTCCATTAGAAAAAACGATATTGCCTTGCAGAGTAAAATGGACCATCTTCACACAGCAGGCTACTGCACACACGGTATGGAGGCAATTGCTTTGCTGGAAGAACAAAGTGCACCAGTTTGCACAATATGAAGTATCATTCTTGTTGAATTTGATAATCATAGAATCATAGCATACCAGCTTGGAAGGGACCACAAGGATCATCTGCTCCAACCATATAACAGTCTTATTTCTCTCTTTCTATCATGGTCTCATTTCAGTATTTAAATATTTGGGGTAGGACAGCATAAATCAGAACCACTATAAAATTATTAATAGTTCAAAATAAGGTCCTAAACACCTAGGTGCAGGTGATATTGGAATGTACCACTCTAACACAAAATCACTCACGGAAGTTGCCCCAAAACTTCCTTATGGTGTGAAGTGATGTTTCTACCAAATTAACAGAGTGTTGTAAGTGTTCTATAAGCAATCAACAAAAAATCCTGGAAACTACATAATGCTCACATGGCATACCGTCAACCTGTACAGTAAACAGATTTTTATAAAAAACACAACACAAAGGAGAAAAATAGGTCTTGCAGTATTCTCAAGAGATTCCCTGTCCATCTGCTTACCTCAAAGCAAAATCAATTTTGCCCTACCTGTTCCTGATAAAAGTTGTTTTAACATGTTGATAAACACTTCTGAAAGTGATATACAATCACCACACAGCCAATCTATGCCAGTGCCTGATGGATTATAAAGCTTTTTTCACTCTAAAATATGAACTAAATCTCCTTTGTTCCTATTGCACTATTTCCTTCCTCTTTGTAGACAGTTTTCACATCTCTCACTTTTCCCCTCCTTCAACCCCTTTTTTCCCCTACTATAAACAACCTGCATTTTCTTTAAATATTTCTGCTAAATCATATTTTTGGGAACTCATATGAATCGAATCCTTCTCCCCACAACCCTCTCCAAATGTCCTTCACTATTTCTGGTGTGATGCCCAAATCAGGATCCAGTGCTCCAGTTGTGCACAGTTACAGACTATTTCCTACAGCCTTCTGCTGTGAATTTAAAAACCACCAACCACCCCCTCCCCAGCCCCTGCCCTCAATTTCTACTGCTACACAAAGTGGCCCACCAAGTGTGGAAGGAAGATGCAACGCCAGCATCTACACCGCTCACCTGTTTTTGAGATGTGCCGCCAGGTCACATCGCTGCATGACTTCCTGACAGACGGACGAGAAGGGGCACAAAACAAAGAGCTTGTCTAAGAGTTTATGAACAAGAATGCTGGATTTTTTGCAGAGTTTAAAATGGAGTCTTTTTCGATCCAGTGGGCAGAAATCCTTCTCCTGCAGAAAGTTCCTTAGGCACTTGTAGCAGAAAGTGTGTCCACAGGGAGTGTCCAGCGGCTGCAACAAGGGCTGAAGGCAAATGTGGCAGACCAAGTCATCGTCCACTTCGTTCTGGTAGTTGTAGAGATGGTTCTCCCTTGTCCAGTGCTGCTGGCCACACTCAAAGCACAGAGGGTTCAAGGAGGCGTTCTGCTCCACCGAAGCCATGTCGTCACCTGTAGTCCCCATTGTACAGCTAAGAAGGCTGAAGGATCCTCCTCCTCCTCCTCATAGGATGGGTGTAAAGCTCAAAGGACAGTAACCTCTTCCAGGGTGACTTACGCTCTGCAGACAAGTGTCATTTTCTGCAACAAATAAATAAAGAAAAATTACTCATTTTGCATGAATTATGAAAGTTCCAGTCAGAACATTTGACTTTTTCTGTGTTTACCAAAACATGACAGCTGGACAGATCAAGAGAATACTCCTGTTTCCTGTCATAGAAGAGAGCAACAAAGAAAAATCTGTAAGTGCTATTCCTTTTACAACATAAACATTTTATGGCTTCATAACAGCTGCTGCACTGCACAGTTTTCACCTGCAAGATGACCAGTTTGTGACAGCAAGGACACCGCATTATGCAATGTCACACCAGAACCATGCAATTAGCATCTAGCACAAAAATACCCTACCGTGGAACAATGGTTATATGACCAAGTAATTAAATGTATTCTTCAGTATGAGATTATGATTTTAATCTGGCCCTACTCTCTTTTTTGGATTTTGACTATTAATATAGAATAATACACATTAAAAGTCTAAATACGTTGCATTAAAAATACAAGCAACAAACCGCTTACCTTGTTCTTTCCATTAGTAATATTGCATATATGTCATCGCTTACCTTCAGGTTTTCTCTGTGGGTTGCTACACAACAAGAGACACTGATTCTATCCAGTACACCACATTTGATTTAGTACAGAGGCCAATAATAAAAATATGGAATATACTAACCATATGAAACTATCGGTTCCAAGCAACTAACCTGTTTTGCTTTTTATCTAAAAATATTACAGCATCCCGAGTGCAACAATAACAATGTCAGTCAAAGGACTGTAAGTCTGTCACTGTGGGATTTATTTTCTAAACTCTGTAAGTTATTCAACTTTGCCTCTCTTAAAATAGCTGCCTGGTCAGGAAACTCTGCAGCCACTAGTCTGCAGTTTCAAACACTAAATCCTTACCCCTCCCAGACTTATTCACCTTTCTTTTTCTTACAAAGACACATTGTTTGACAGTCATAACAGGATGATTTAGAAAATGAAACATTTTTTCTCACATTCTTAAGAGACCTCCTCATTCATTAGTTTTGGTAAATGTTCTCATCAGTGGGGGGAAAAAAATATCCAATTTGAGCAATGTTTACTTCGAACCTAAATTCTTTATTGCAATTCAGCAAACAACACTCATGACAGACCTTTACTGTATTCTAGCAGAGTAGCAGCAAGCATGTGGAGACATGAAAACTGCTAGTCTAGGTACCAGCCCATCACCTTTATTTTTAGCTGCTGAAATGTAGTCATAAATACATCCTGAAATTCATGTGGAACACATGCATTTCACCATGCCTTCCCTTTTAAGAGAACCCCTGTTTTGGTTTTTGCCCCTTAACCTCACACAGCCAAGCACAAGACTTAGAGCACATTTTACAAGGATTATTATATCTTTTGACGCAAAAAGGATTAAATAGTAATTTGTAATCCAGGCTTCTATTCTGCCGTGGAAATTGATGCTCATCATTGCCCTGCCTCATCGTAGATAATGTGCACCTTCTGGAAAGGATTTCACGAGGGAAGAGCATAGCTGTTCTTTGTTACTGGAGACTAAGAATGTAAAATGAGACCCCAAAAGGGATTACTCAAAAAAACCCAGTCTTAAACGTATTATGTAAGAGTCCAAAGATTGGAAAGCAGATGAGGAGACCGCTCACGGGGCCCTCGTGCTCCAGCCACAGCCCTCTCCCTCTGCCTTCCTGCGACTGGATTAACGCGGACGGGAGGAGACCCATCTCATGGCTGTCCTTTATGTAACGCAAAATAAACCAGATAAATAGTCTGGAAAAACACTGCATCAATTTGCGACAGGAGAGGAGTACACAGCACGTGTTGTATTGGGGGTACCTGCAACACCAGCAGGCAGGGGAGGGGAGAGGGACATGCAGAATGGGCAGAGAAAGCCTTTTCAAGAGTGTGTTGTCCAAACGCTAAACCCATTTCTACTATTGACTGTGACTCTTCCTCCTCTTCCCAGTAAGCCAGGTTTCAAGGAAGGAGCAAGTCCTACATCAGCAAGGCTACGGAAGCATCTGAGGAATGTTCTGTGCACTGCAGTTATGGAGCTCCAGTTATGGACTTCTGACAGTGAGGGTCCCAAATTCACCTTCTTGAAGGGTTCTAGTACTTCTATCCTCTGAAGTCTATGTGACTCACCTGGCAGTCTGCTACGGGGCACCAGGCATACCACACTCGTGAGGTACTTCGGCCAAATACTTGCTATGGTCAAAGATACCTGTACCCCTCTTTTGGAAGGTTGTAATCAAATCCTTTTGTGTGTTAAAACCTTTTTTTTTTTAAATAGCTTACTACAAATTCTGAACAAAAAGTAAAATAAGAAAAGTTATTGAGAGATGAGACATTCACCGCCATGTTTTAAATTACCATGACAAGCCTTCTTTCTTAGGAAAGGTATATCCAGATACAAGTTCTATTTACTGAAATGACAAGAGTTTGTCCTCAGTCACCTCTCTCTATTGTGGACCACTGAAGGAGGTGAGCAGACAGACCTGTTCCTAAGACTGCCCCATCCCGGTGTCTTAATGCCACTGGTGCAGGGATAAGTGCCCTTGGCTGTGTTTTGCTGCGGCGGTGACGTGTCAGGCCAGGGGCAGGCTGTTTCTGCTGGTGGTTGACATTGCCTCTCGCCATCACCACTGCCCTCTTAGCTTAAACCATCAATAAACAACCCCACCACCTTTTCTGCAACTGACATGACCACCCTTCCACCACCTCTCTGCCAGTAGTGCTGCGGGAGAAATAGGTAGTGGATTACAACATGAAGGTGAGGGGACAAAAAAAAAAAAAAACAACAAAAAACCATCCCAAAAGATTTCTTCCCTTTGGCACTGCTGCCTGCTTCCTTCCCTGCTGTGCTGCACTCAGGGCAAGCCTGTTCCCCGAGTGACGAATCTGTCTGTATCAATTTTATACCACAGCTGCCCAATTACCAATTCCAAGACCTTTTACAAGCTATACCCAATGCTAAACATCAACTGACCTACCAAGCCTGCAAAGTACCAGTGGTCTGAGCAACAACTGTGAGGGCAGGAAGGGTCTAAATTTCACTGATATAAAGACCTATATCCCAAAAATCCACAATACCATAGCACTGCCATTTATAATGCCCTGTATTATAGATACCCTGTATCTCTTATCACTGCAGATCACCAGCTCCACAGAAGGATATCAGCTCAGGGAAGCTGCAAAACAGGAAAACCAATCAAAATTATAAAAAAATTTAAAGAGTGCAGAAGAGCCAGCCAGGCCTGTTATTCAAGTCATATAACTCCCTAGGAAATAATTCTCCTGGGACTTCATTACAACAGCCGGACAGAGCAGGCGGTGCCCCACTTTCAGTTTTAAATCACAATCCACCAGGCAAGACAGGCCATCCAACTGTGCAAACTTTTATTTTTATTTTAATTTTTTAAGTGGAGTGTGAATGAGAGTGATTTTAGACTAAAAAAAGACAGCCTTATCCTTAAACCTCCTCTACGTCTGACTTATTGATTCAACTAACATTCTTTGGAGAAGCTTTAGACATTTTTACAAAAGCACAAGATGTACCTACATCAGATCTCATGATGTTTATTCCTTCTGTCTGAATGGGCACTATAAAACAAAAAAACCCCACTGCAAACCACAAGCAAATTTGAATTGTAGCAATGACTTAGCCCTTTTACTATGGCTGTCTTTTTTATGTAAGTCACAAATAATTAACGCTAGTTTCAGTTTGACGTTAATGGAAATATGTATTTTGCAATGAATGCTCTTAGAGATTTAAGTCATCTATTTCTAAATTCTCTTATTAAAACCTTGGAGATTTAGAGCCCATTTACTGCTCAGAATTTTACAAAAAGATCTGACTATATCCCAGAAGCAAATAACTAAGGAAAATATCTGTCTTACCAATCTCTCTAAAAGTTATCTTTAATATAGCACAATTTCCTATCTTGTTTACTACCCTATGCAATTTCATTAATCAGAAGCAAAAGCCAAGAGAACAGCCTTTGATGAGTGATGCTCCTTTTCCTTTGCTGAACTCAGGCGTCCCTGTATCCCAAGAAGCAGATCTCTCAATTCTATGGCTAACAGTGCTCCCTGCTAGAATGGACACCTCCTCACCAAGATGTATCTAACCACTGAATTAATGCCTAATTTATACTGTGCACTTGCAGGTGAGAAAATATCCACCCATATTTCTTGGGGATTCAGTGAGGCTGGGTGCTGGCTGCTGCTTCTCTTCCCACGAGACTCAAAGTTTTGCTGCCTGCTGCCTGTCCAGGGATGCCTCAGCATATCCCCTTCTTCCCCCTCTGCAGTGGGGAAGGGTATAGAAGGGTGGAACAGCTATGGTGAAGGCTTCATAAGATCCTGAATGCAGGCAGTCCTTTTTGGTCCTATTCGTACTTGGCAAGGCAACACAAATGCTGTTACATATTGATTGATAACTCTGAACAATAGTGCGCTCATCTGGCTTCATCTGAAAACTTTACAGGATTTCTGAAGTTGCCCTCCACGGCTCCTCAGCCCCCAAGCTAGGCTAGGGAGGATCCCAGGGTGTCTGAATTCCCCTGCCTTGTTCAAACACCAGGGATGTGAAGAGGAAACTAGAGAGTGGGACATCCTTTGCTTAAAAAAACCCAAAAAACCACACCATAACCGATTAAAAATTAGTTCTTCACTCTGATTCCAGTATCCTTCACAAGAATTACAGCATCAGGCTGATGAGTAATAACTGTTTTCAAAGCAGACCCTAGCTCAAGTGGAAGAATAAAAGATAGCAGAAACTGTAATAAAAAACATGATGAGAATAAATAGGTGGCGCGCAGCACTAGAGGGGAAAAGTGTTATTCCACATCTTCCAACAAGCGTGACCTAGCTCATTAGATACAATCTCTGCTTTAATATTAAAGCCATACAGCAAACAAGTGAAGCAGAACTAGCAACTGGTATTGACTTTGCAATATCCACGTTAATTACACCAATATCTGAGGGCTGCACTGTCTTCAAATACTAAACCGCAATTTGATTCTAGTCCAAGTTTATGAGACAGTAATCCTGATAGACTTTTCCTCTTTGGAAAGAGCAAACAGCTGAAAGTGTTGTCAAAAGATGGCATCTGGCAGCTCAAAGTCAGGGGAAAAAGCTACAAGAGACACGCAGAGACAGCAATTAGACTGGGAGAGATTTCTGCTACTGCTGCAGCCACACTGCCACCACAATTATCCAATACACCCATTTTTTGTACCAATGAGCAACCCTTTCCCACATGTTTGGTTTTTTTTTAAAGTTGTTCAGCAGAACAAGAGGAATTTTTATATTCAAACTAAACAAAATTGTGCCTGAATGGTGACTTTGTTCCACTGACCCACAACCAGGCAAGGCTGGGCTTGCAGTAAAACCATCTCTCCACTGATTATTTCTTTGCTGTGGTGCTTGTCTCTTTGCTCCATCAAAGCAATGTCCATATAGCCAAGGTATCAGCCCTACACCAGATGTTGACATGGCATCAGCGCTGCAAAGGCAACAGGCTGCAAGCCATGTTTTTCCTTCACCACCTCAAGGATGAACATTTTTACTCACAAATTCCTAAAAAAGATGCACATGTGAGGTCCCCTTGCTGGGTATTTCTGGAGTACGGCATTTTTCCAGTTTGTGAAATGAAAACCTGCTTAAATCTGGCGAATAGGGAGCATTTGGGAAAATTAGTAGGACTGTCAAATTGTGTTCGGTATTTGTGGAGTGCTGCGTTTCCGTGGCAACAGGGGGCTAGGGCTTTAATTGCCACCCGTGCCGTTCCGGGTCCCCGCTGTACAGCGGCGTGGGGGAGATGCTGCCAGTGGCAACCGGGAGGAGAAACGCCTGTGCTGCCCTCTCTGCCCCATGGAAGTGCTGGGGATCCCAGCAAACATCACACCAGGGAAGGAAAAGATGTAAAGAAAGGGGAAGCAGAGGGGAAGCACAAGACCACCTGAACTTAAGCGTGAAGATGGATCATGTCCTCCCCAAACCAGCACCTCAAAGCCAGGGATGCCTCAACGAGGAGGAACGAGATGGATGCAGTGTCCAGAAATAAAACAAGGGGCCAGAAGGTTTTGCTCAAAGCCAGGGATGCTCAACACTAGGGCATCACCAGAGGAATGAGATGGATGCGGTGTCCAGAAATAAAACAAGGGGCCAGAAGGTTTTGCTCAAACACGCAAAGATCATCCTGCAGCCGTCTTCTACGGCACAAATGGAATAGCTTCTATTTTGGGACCAGGAGATTAAAATAGCTTTACTTTAGTCAAATTGGTCTTGAATGAGAAAGGGAAGATGAGGACTTTAGCCCTATCGAGGTCTCTGCAATGAAATACCCATTCTTTACAGCAAATACAGGGCTACATCTGATAAATCATCTCAAAATAGAAGAAAAAGAGACAAGAGTATGAATCTTTAATGAAGACACATCTACAGATTAAACTTTGCATATTCCTACTGCACAAGAGAAGAGCTGGAGAAGGAAGAGGTAAAATGCACAAGCCAAGCTAAACGAGAGCTGTCCAGGTTGGGATGGCCATTCTCCTGGCCTGCAGGGAGCCTGAACCCTCCTGGAGGAGAAAAGATTTGAACCTGCACTCCCTCCTCTGCAGGCACAGCTGCCCACCTTACTTGAAGAATTGATCACAACTGTTTGCCCTTCTCTGCCATCCTGTTTCACAAGAGAACCCCCAAATGTGGGACAATCATCTGGGAAGCATCTGGGGGCCCGAGATGCTTCCAGGTCTCCCACCAATTGTGCAATGCTGCAGCTTTTAGGCTGTATAGAAAGAATTGTCCACGAAACCTTCTTTGAGCTCCTAAAACCCTTTGAGGATTTTGCAGCTGTGAAAAAAAATACAAAGCAACAAAGTGAAATGGAAGTGAAAACAACCCACACCTACCTGCCAGTAGAGCCAAAGACAAATTCCCTTCCTAGAGCAAAGAGCATAAGAAAAGCTGTATCTCATTGCTGCTGCTGTTAACAGGTGGGCTTTTATATCCAACAGAAGCAAAAAAAAAAGTAACCCAAACAGTCAAAAATCCACCGCAAGAAGGCTATCAGTGAGGCTTTCTTCTCATTGATGGAGCAGAGGAAAAAGGCAAGAAAGAGTAAAACGTTTGCTTCTCCGCCATGGTTATTTTCCACAGTGCAATCTGTCCACCAGCCCTTGCCATATGTGCCACACTTTCTGTCTGGAGAGATGAAGGCAGCAGAAAGCTGTCCATCAAGATGCTAAACCCTCTGGAAAACCCTCCCCTGTGCACTTTGCCCTGAAATGAGGACTTTTGTGGATGAACAGAAAACACTTAACTAGATTAAACGTAGCTGGTTCCTGGATATGCACAGAGACAATTTAATTTGATTAATTCCAATTTTCAAGTGCTGAAGCGATTCAAAGAAAATAAAGGAGGAAGTGGTGAGCTATGTTCCCTTTTTCTGCTCTTTTGTATAACCAGCCCCATCCCTATGGGTGGGCACGGAGAAAATTCAGGGAGACAACACTTGGATTAATCACTAAATGGCTTTAATGACAGAGAGAAGTTGGGGGTGGAAAGAAGGATAAAAGAACTTTCTGGCTAATTAAACTGCAGAACTATTTTCAGGGAAAAACACCAGCCCCATCTCTTCCTTCAGGCATATGCCACCTTGTGTTGTAGCTGGTTTCCCCCATCAACCACAACCCAAGTGATGGTGGAAAGCTATTTGGAAAGGCAAACCATGCTGTTACTAAGCAGTTCTTTAACTCATCCACATCATGAAAAAAATGAAGCTACCCACTACTAAGCTAACAAAAAAGAATGATCTCTCTCAAAACAGGGATTTCTAAGATCTGTGCGAGAGTAAGCCAAGGGGACACGCTTTAGAGAAGGCTCAGATAAATGATAAGCCATATGCTGTCCTTCCTCTGCAGGAGAGCAGGCAGAGTCCTCTGCAGGAGTAAGTGCCTATCATATGGCTGTGTGGAACCCATGACAACTTATGCCCAGAAGAAAAAATCTGAGACTACAGGAGAAAGACTACAGAGGATGACCTAGACAGAAGGTTTGTAGCTTCAGCCTCCAGTTTTAACTGCCAACGCCAGCAGCCCAGAAGCATCACTTGAAGAGCTGTGGCAATCCCCTAAACTGGTCTGCCCAGCCTAGAGACTGCTTAATTTTTCCCTAATGAATTAAAACAAATATCACCACATCAGGACCCTCCAAAAACACAGAAAATAAAAGCCTTAAGCCCATAGTCAAAAGAGGGTTTAACTCGGGCTACCTACAGGTAGGCGAAATTAGCCAGGAGACATGACTTGCTCATGAGCAGGGAGTACGGCATGAAGAGTGATGGGTTCACCTGTGAAACCACCCCACTTGGTCCAAACCACCCCTTGGAAAGCAGGTGACTGGTCCTGAAAGCACTGAGCAGTCCCTACCTGCGCCTAGGAATGACGTTAGGATGCTGTCTGTCACTCCAATTAACACCACAATAAAGGCAAGTTCTTTGGTTCTTAAAGCTTAGGGTGATGGCTCCCTATTAACTCTGCTGAAGACATTTTGCTTTGCTGCTGTACATAACTTATTTTCCACCTAATTTCCAGGGAGAACTTTCCTTCTGATCCACCTAAAAAGGTTATTTTCAGGGCCAGCCTGACCCTGCTTTGAGCACACAGGAAAGGCAGAGAGTGACCTGTCCTCATGTTCTAATTATACAAAATGCCCCCATGTTATTTTGGAGGATGCTTGTCAGAAAATAAAAACTTTATGTTGAATTCCTCCATATACACTGTCTCTATGTGCATGTACCATATCTCAGACAGATGTACTCCACACACAAGTACTCAAAATAAATGGCTCCACAGATCATTAGAATTTGCATAAGCAGAACATGTTAGATCTAGAAGCTGTAGTTTTAAATATACAAATATTATCTTAAATAAAACTCATTTAAATATTTTGTATGTAAACAGGTCTTTACATACACAGTAGACTATTACTTTATCTGGGGCCTCCAGACAGGATTCAGAGAGGGAAGTGGACGTTGAGTTGACTATGTAAAGTCAAGTCTGGTTATATAGATTTGACAGACACAAAGAATATGGAAACAAAGACAACACTGTATTTGGTTTTAGTCCAGTTGTAGGAATCATATATTCTCCACTTTAGCCCTTGTAATTCCACAGCCACCAAGAAAGAGTGGAGATAACATCTGTTGAATAAAAATAATAATTAAAAAAAGCAGCAAAAAAACCCAAACATTTTTCTTAAAACATTTTTCTATCCCCTAACCATGCTTGCCAGCTGTTTATTTAAATTACTTTCCCTATTAGGGACTGCATATTAAATATATACATTGGCTGGCTCCATGTTAAACATATACATTCAAAAGTATATTTTAAAAATAGAATTTCAGCACCTATTGCATGGGGAGGATTTTACAGTGCAGTTATTTATCAGCCCAAGGTGCAAAGTTTGGCTTCTGCAACGTTCCCCCCCAAGTCCCATTAGTGCTCTTAGAAAAGAGCCTACTTCGGTAGCAGCACTTTTGAAAAAGTCCTTTAAGACTCAAGTGAAAACGTTAGCAAAAATGCACAGTAACACACAGTAAGCCAACAGGTCCTGGTGTGTATTCTCAAGTGAGTGACAGGGACTAAATATTAAGCAGCAATCGTGTCCTTCCCCCTTTGCAGGATGAATAATGTGGGGGAGTGAGCGCTGAAGTGCTGTTACAGCATTTCTGTCTTCTTTCCTCAGTAGTCTGGTTCTGTTTAAAAAAAGCAAGATTCCTACCAAAGACAGACAAATGAAAATCATTATAAGCGAAAAGTACAAATTAAAATAAAATCAAATGAAAAAAAAGAAAAAAAGACACTAAGGACACACAAGTGGTAGCACCTCTGTAAAATACCACACCGGTAGCCATATGCAGAAATTACACGTAATAGATGTATTTCAGTAACTACAGATAAAGAAATAAACTTGAATAAAATTGTCCAATAAAAGTACAAGAGAGTTAAGTGCTCAGAGGAGGTTTCTTGTTCTACAAGCAAACAGGGGGAAGGGTCAGGAGAAGTTTGGTAGGAAGGGGAGGCATAAGGGCTCCAACTGCCACAATCACCTTGCAAACAAAAGCTGAGTTGTTAAAAAACCAAAGGCCTAGAATTACGAAAGAAAAATGCATTTCAGTTCTCAGATACTTAATCATGAATTTGCAAAACATATAGAAGACATTTACTCACATCAGTAGGGAATGCTGGTTCACCACATTTTGGGAAGGGAGTGGGAAAGGAGCGATGTGCTGAAGAGCCCCACCAGGTAGGACGCTCAGATTCCTAACTTCAGGCACCGCTTTTCTGTATCCGTGGTCAAAATGGCTCCAGCAGCAGAGGCTGACAGAAGCATGCTACATTGGGAAGGAGCCAACCTTATCCTCCTCCTCCTCCTCCCTGTCCAATCTCTTCTCAGCACGCTGAAATTTTGCATTTGAGATTCTGTGGGGGATGATACAATTTTCACTTCCTCATTTATTCTATGTATTCAACCCTTAAGAGCCAGCTCTTAAAATACCAGTCTTGCTTTGAAGGATATTACTTCATTAGCATTGCTTTTGGAAAAAGGTCTTTAAGAGGCAGACGATTCAGCCTCAGGAGTGCCCATCTTCTTTGCACTCCCTAACCACAATGCTCATTTTCCCAAACCCAGCACTTCTCAACAAGTTAGGTTAGGTTCACAGACATAAAAAATTCAAACTCTCGTTTATTTCCATACTTTTTGTTTTTTTACTCCTAACCCATGCTAAACACTTTCACATCTTTTATGCCAGATACTTAGATGAACCATTTTTTAAACTTTAAAAACCTTTTTTTTTTTTCAATTGCTGTATTGTCACAGAGCCAGACAACCATCACAGACAGTGCTCCTACTGCCCTGAGAGCTGTGCAAATGAACCCAAAAGATTATGCTGTC
Source organism: Scolopax mira (assembly GCA_004320125.1). Taxonomy (NCBI): domain Eukaryota; kingdom Metazoa; phylum Chordata; class Aves; order Charadriiformes; family Scolopacidae; genus Scolopax; species Scolopax mira. The sequence goes on from BJBW01004002.1 coordinate 22,104, forward strand.
TCTGTGAGATAAAGACCTCGCATTCCCATGGCATATATCTCTTTTTCATAAAAGGGGAGCAGTGTGGTGCACCAAGATGATGTTACACAAGGTCCAGAGCTGCTGTAGACACTTGTCTACCCTGGGTACAGAAGCAGCAGCAGTAGCAGCTGTCTTGATAAGGCCAGGTTAGTCTGATGTAATGGCACTGGTATGTGATGGAGTACTTTGAAATAACATACTTAAAAGCTTCTCTGCTCCTATCAGCAACAACAGGGCTTCGAGGAATTAGTCAGAATGTCCACCTGTAAACTGCCAGTTCCTAAAATCCAAATCTCATAAGAAATGATTCAAACTTACTATCAAGTTCAGAGCAGTTTAGTGGTTCACAAGAACCAGGTCTAGTAGGTCAAAGGGACTATGCCACGAGTCATCTTCACCTGGCAGGGTCGCTAAAAAGCTAAGGAATACCTAGAAACTCAGTGCACACTTTAGCCTGAGAGAGGTCCCTTCTGCATCAAGCTTTTAATATAAAGAAGTATGAGGGACACCCCCCCCCCAAAAAAAAAAAAAAAAAGAGTCTGTTCTACAGTTACTAGTTTCCAGCTAGGCACAGACATCTAGGACAGAAAAACAACTTTTCACATTTCTGTAAAAAACAGTTAACTACTGCAGTAAAAAGCGACCTTGATTTTCACTGGTTTTGAGAGTTAAAAAGCTAATAATTTCAATTTAATGAACCAAGATGTGGGCAAACAGGGTAATTAAAAGCTGCCATCCCGTCCTTCCCGTGTTCCATCTGAAAACCACAAGTGCAGTCAAGAACACGAAGAGATTTTCATTCAAAAGAGACATCTTACTTTAAAAGCAGCAGAATCAACTACAAGCACCGTTACCTATTGTTATCAGTCATATGGGATGAAAACACAGAAACAATAAATAAAATCCCAGGCAACTAGTCAGCCTCCATAGATTGATTGACTGTAAAGAAAACATATAGAGAAAGGAAAGAATCCTTAAAAGGCCATTCTAGCTGAACAATTTTTAGATGGAAAAAGTAAAACCTTTCATAGAACCAAGAGTTACACTGGAAAACTACTGTCCTAATACAGCATACTGTGGCTAAAAGGAGTCATTTGCATACATTTCCCTTTATAGACTTCAGAACTGGAAATATATGAACTCAGTTTTAATGCTTGTCCATACAGACCGGTTTAACTGAACATTAAGTTTCAATAAGGTTAAATTGTGAACTGATACTTATTGTGTTGCTAAGGCATGTTGTGTGGCTTTAGCTTCAGCCAATCCCTACTCCTAAATGGAAGTATAAAGCTAAAAGGATTTAGCAGGAGTCTTGGGGGTTTTATCACTAAGTACACGAAAATAAATCACTGCAACTTTCCCATATTAAAAATCCATCTTCTATTGCTTATTTTTTTTGGATGCTGGATTTGGGGAACAACTCATCTACTGGGGCTCTGGCTGGCTGGGGACCCAAGTTCTCCACTGCCTTCCTAGATTCCTTCAGACTTGTGAATGCGATCAAGAGGATGCTCTGACTCACAAATTCCTATTTAGCTGCAAACTGGGGGTCAAAACATGCAGTGAAGTGGCTATAAAAGCTTGTCCCATATAATTATTGTAAACGTTAATACACAGCATGCTTAGGGTACACAAAATACACAAATGAAATCACTGAACCGTGCCAACAGTTTCAAATCTTCAATGAGAAAACCTCCTAAGAGCCAGACCTGACATCTTACTGGATCTCCCATTTCTCTCTCTCTCCCTCCTTCCCCTCCTGGGAAAACAGTGAAACAGGAATCATTCCTCTGGGACAGACATTTCCACTTAAAAATATTTAGTACAGTTATTTCAAAATACCTACACACTCTAGATCTTAGCTCTTATTTTTCTACCAAGAATTCCTGAAAGCAAACAGTTCTGGCAAAAAGAAGGAGCAAATGGATGAATGATCTTGTGTTTCTTAGTCTGTTTTTCAGAAGTACATCATTCCTTTTATTTTTAAAAAAAAGTCTTAACCAGAGGACTTGTGCTACTTAAAGTTTGCACACACTGCGTAATATCCAACCAAATGAGAAGCTTTTTTTGCAAGGTGGTTATAAAGGTTACCTGGAAGTTTACCGGGTTTCTAGGATGCCTGTTGGAAAACCTTATGGATAACTGTACAAGTATTACTACATACGTATCCTAGGAGACCAAAGAGCTTTCACATTTAAGAGCTTATTTCCCAGCCACCCTCTCGATACACATCTCATGCATTTATACATAATACAAATAGCTGTGAGAAACGAGGACATTGGTTTAATTTCAGCCAGAACGTACACTGACCTTTGCTTATATCAGCATAAGTGTGTCATTTTATTTCACTTCTTCTTTCTCATCTTCTGACTACAAAGATGTCAGAAATCTCACATAATCCATTAAATCTGTTTTTAAACTTGAATGTTACAACTTACAATGAGCAAAGCTATGATTTTTTAATCTTTAAAAATTCATATACATACATGCAAATCACCAGAAAGAGCCTTTGCGTTCATTCATGCAAGTGAAATTTAGATTCCTGATCACAACATTTTGTAAAGCATCAACCTGTTAAATACAACATATCAGAGAACAATACAATTCAGGAAAAACCCTCAGAAAGAGAAATGAAAAAAAAAAAAAAATTAAACAAGAAGCACAAACCAGCTAATTCAAGAGAGACTCACTTTACACTTCGGGTTAGAATAGCCTATGCATCTGAAACAAGCAGAATAGAAAGCAGTCCCTTCGTTTCTTGTTTGTAATTCTCATCACAGGGTCTAACCTGCAATTAAGCACTCGGTGCCCAGCCTCTGAGGAAGAGCATCTTTAAAATGCCGAGCGGAGCTCTGGAAACACCCAGGTATGATTCCTCGGCAGCCGGCACCGAGGATCTGTTACAAAACCTGCCACACAGAGCACGACAGCCCCTTCCCTTCATCACCTTTTTAAGTCCACATTTCTTACCCTTCCATCCCAGCGGCGGTGAGGAGGGAGCACAGTGTACCTGCCCAACATAAAGGAAAAGAAGAAACAATATACTGTTGTTCTCCTGGAGGAGGGGATATCACATGACAACAGGGAACTTCAAGGAAAAACGTTGTCGGCGTGCCGGTATACACAAATTAATTCACTGGTGGGTAATTAAAACAGGGCCAGCCCCTCCTATAACCACTAAGCAGCTCTTGGGGTTTGATTTACTTAAAGCAGTAAATTCATCTCATCACCTACCCTCGCACGAAGAGGAGCGGAGCCCCGAGAGCTGTGGCTGGGTAAATACAAACCGGAGCCTAGGAGCTCTGCGGGAGCTCTCTTATGCCTCTCCCAGTCCTAAAGCTAACGTTAAAATTAACCGGGGGCTAAACTGTCGCCAGCGCTTTCTCATGAATGCATAACGAAAGGGTGCTACTACGTGGAGCCCACCTCGGTTTGGTAAGCACAGCCGGGGAGGCCACGCACAGACAGGGTGTTCCGAGGCCCCGCCACGCTCCCCGGCTGCTAGGAATATATTATGTAAAGCAAATCGCAAGGGTTGCCAGAAAAACCAACAAAAAAAAAAAAATGGACTGTATAACGTGGCTTTTCTTTCCTCCCCTCCTCTATTTAAGCGAGCTCTGCTTTTCAAAAAAAAAAAAACGTATAGCTTTATAATTCAGGATCTTAATACTAGAAGGGTACTCAGTGCAGGAAGTCAGTTTTATATCCTGAAATTACTCTGCTTCTGTCAATTAAAAAAAAAAGAAGGGGGGGGAAGAGTATCCTGTTTTTCTTTCAAATAATCTAACTTCCCGGCTTTTTGAGTACCAGATATACTGCATATTTGCAGACTCACAAACCACTGTCTTCCACAGCAGCTTTTATAAAGTCTGGTATATTGGACTTCAATAACTCCACTTTCCAGTTGAGTACTTAAGTATTATTTTTCCATTAAACTGGACATAATACAAACGACATGTAGGAGAGTCTACAGCCAGCTCAATGTGATAACCATCGTATCTCTCAAGACACCATCCTCTCCCTTCCCATATTTAGTTCCATGAAGCGGATGAAATAAAAACCCTAAACTTACAAACACTACCATAAATCAGCAGGAGACAAGCAGGCTCCAGTGGGAAAGGGTTCAGTTTGAGGTCTCGGTGGATGCTTCAGAAGACTTCAGGGTGGTCTTTATACCCCCCTCTGCCTGAGAAAAGACAATTGCAAGGTCAATTACCCATCTAAAAAAGTACCACAACAGTTTTTGTTGACTCTTCTTGGCTTGACATGGTCTTAAAACAAACAGGTTTGAATAAACAGCATAATGAAGAAGACCGATGTCTTTCTGGTTCATAGAAGAGCTGCATGGCCTAGATGAGACATCACCCCAGGTGAGACCACCAGAGCAGTTAAATAAATTGTCTGATCAGCAGCAAGGCCCACTCTGCTCTTTCCCATGAGATAAAACCTGAGATGGTATTCCAAAGACCCAGAGAGCACTATGGAAACTTTTGGCCTTTGCTAGAGACATTTCCAATGGCACTAAAATGACGACGTCAGTGATGTTTATGCTAGGCTACGGGCACTTCCTTTGGGCTTGACCAGTTGCCTGTAATACACCATCTAACCTGAAGAACCAATATAAACCAATCCTGGCTACAGATGTCCTCTGTCAACACACCAATACTACGCCTACATCGGCCTTTTGTAGCACACAAGTGTCAATGAAAAGAAAGTTGTGGCTGAAAATGGCATTTGCTAGATACCAAGATTTTTTAACACGGGGATCTTAGCTGCCCTGTGAAATGTTGTGGTGAAACACCACACAGCAAAGGAAAGTGGTAAAAGCAGAGCACAAAAGCTGCTCCCCAGCCTGGCCCTGTCACTGCAAGGTTCCCTCCAAACCCCCAAACACATGATCTGCTCTCACTGCTGATGGAGGTGGAGGAGGACAGTCAGATCTGCCTGCTCAGCCAATGGGCTGAACTGAAATTCTGGGTTTGGGCCCCAAAACTGCCTTCAGGAGCCATGTCTTCAAAAGACCTGAATGGCTGAAAGAAGTATGTTCTCCTCCCTGAACAATGAACCTGTTCCCTCCATCAGCACAGGGTTTAACACACAGATTCTGCAGTTTTATCAGTGCTTTGCAGTAGGAAAATTAAGATTTTAAGATTTGATCTCAACTAAGTATGCCACATGATTGCAATGAACAGCTGAATAATGAGACTTTATTGTAAAGAAAGAAAAATCTGCTGCAACCCCCCATATTATAGTAACCTCAAGAAAAAAAGATGTATTTCTGAAGGAAGAGGTAAACAACTTCTACCCTCATTAAAAAGTTGAGAAATGTGCACACCACTACTAAAATATAATTAATCCACAGACTTCAGAAGAGTCCAAAGGAGCAATTTAATTAACCACCCGCTGATTTCATAAATGACAAGAACACACAAAGGTAATGGCACCTTATAATTGAAAATGTCCTGTTTGTTTAGCTGAGCAATTGTGCTGTTCTGTGTTGTGCATAAATATGAGGAAACACATTCTGAACTCATCACATTTTTAACTTTGTAAGGTGTCACAGAACAACGTACTGCCCATGATACAGTCACGCTACACTTAAATTTAATGCCTTTACCTAACAACCTCAAAGTCACTGACAACCTTGAAGGTCTTAACCTTTATGAATTCTTTTGATGAGCTTTTTCCGTGCCCTCCTCAAAAATGCAGAAAAGCTAGGAGGAAGAAAGCAATTTTATTGGTATGGCACTTCAAACAAACCATCACCTCGCGTAGGGACTTAGTAGTTCTCCCACTTTCATACCCTCTGTAAGCCCCATTAAATATTTCTGTTGACGATCTTGCAAATTCATTTTGCAATTTCTCACCTTTTTCTTTCACATGCGAAAAGCTTTCTTTTAGCTACTACATCCTTTATTAAAGCTGAAGAGAAGCAGCTTTTATCACAATAGGAAAACAACGTAACAAAATATGTGAAAGGCTTTCTCGTCTTTTTCATTGGACTTCTCAGAGATGAAGCTGAACTGAATTAATATTCCTTCTTGCATTCATAAAACTCAAAATGCCTTTGTGCTGATACATTACAACCATCAAAGTCTATTTGACTGAACATGAAACAGAGCAACATCTGAATTTATGAGCTGTCCATCTCCCTGTTTAATGGACACACCAGTGGCATTCATTTATAGCTGCTTTAGGACATACATAATTTAGAGTAACAGACTGATGAGATTCTTCAAGCATAGCAGAGTCTCCACTGGCAAGCTGACCACCAGACTAAAAGACTTCCCTTACAGGACTCAACAACAGACCATAAAACGAACCTCAGCAGTCTGTCACGCAGCAGTAGGGGCACACAAGGATGGATGGATGGATGGGAGCTGCCTCGTACATCAGTCTCAGGCTCTCTGTCCCTGCCTCTCCTGCTATCATCAGCCCTGGGATGACATCAATGGCTTTATGCAGCACTGGCTCCCTGCCCAACAACTACAGGAAAAGCATTCTTTAATAAAGATTGTACCGTTGAGTGCTGATGCCAACAGCATCAGCTGTACGTAGCTGAAGCGATTAGTTTGTGTGTACACATTAAATACACATTTCTGCAATTTTGCATCCAACAGTGAAATATTTACTTATTGGTATTAGCTGGCCATGTTTACTGTTCCTGAGGGTTTCCCATCCTTAACTGTTTATGATATTTACTCAGACTGTAGCAAACCATTACCAGGCCTTCCTAGCTGTATTAGCTGCCTGTCAGCGATGTCACCAGATTTGTAAACATCTCTTTAAAAAGATGAAACCTCCCATTATTTTTCTGCACTACAGTTTACTTACCAATTACATGAGGAAAGAAGGGTTCTTGAATAAATACCATAAAGCAGCCTCTAATAATTTCTGTAACTCTATTTTATTTTTTCAAAGTCTTCCCAGCTTTCATGTGTTAATTCTTAAAGAGTGCTCATATCAGCAACGAGCAGGTCCCAGGTACTCCCTTACGTATCCTTTCTCAAAGGAACTCTTAGGCATCTTCCCATGGGACTGAACACAGAGCTGTCTCCCAAGGGTTAATGATGATGACTGCTGCATGTTTCCAGGATGCACTCACCCTGTTAAAGTGGTTTATGTTTTCTGCTTTTAAACGCTGTAGAAAATACATTGCTTAAATTGTAATATATCACTCAACTGCCAGCAGCTTCCAAAACAATCTGGACTGCTCAATATTGCTGACTTGTTTTTAACATTTACTATTGCAATAAACTTTATCAGAAGCGCTCGCCTCCTTCTATGGCACTAATATATTTTGAAAGAAAATGATGCTCCATGACTCCTTGAACGAACTCCATCTACCCATCATATTCCTCCCTAACAACTGCACTTGAGGTTTCTTGAGTGGTCTTATCTACAGTAAGAGCACATCCATAGTACACAGATTTCATGTGACATGTTAACTAGGTAACTAACATTAGAAAAGAGACTGACCACAGCTTCAGAAAGGATTAATCGTAAGTATTTGTTACAAGTGTCATGTCCCACTGGGGAAAGCTTTCAAAGATAAATGGTGTTTGTGTAACTCACCAAAAGTCACCTGGGATG
>BJBW01004003.1:0-42299 GCA_004320125.1 Scolopax mira
GACAAGGGGCAATGGGCACAAGTTGGAACACAAAAGGTTCCACTTGAATATCAGGAAAAACTTTTTCACGGTGAGGGTGACAGAGCCCTGGAACAGGCTGCCCAGGGAGGTTGTGGAGTCCCCTTCTCTGGAGATTTTCAAGACCTGACTGGATGCAGTCCTGAGAGGCATGCTCTGACATGCTCTGGGTGGTCCTGCATTGGCAGGGGAGTTGGACTAGATGATCTCTATGGTCCCTTCCAACTCCAAAAATTTCAGTGATATTCAGTGATATTCAGTGATATTCAGTGAAAGGGTTATCAGACATTGGAATGGGCTGCCCAGGGAGGTGGTTGAGGTACCGTCTCTGGAGGTATTCAAGAGAAGAGTTGACATGGTGCTTGGGAATATGGATTAGTGTTGGGTGGTGTTTTTTGTGGTGTGGATGTGGTGGTGGTGTTTTTTGGTGGGGTGGGGTTTGTTTGTTTGTTTGTTTGTTTGGGTTTTTGGGGTTTTTGTTTGTTTGTTTGTTTGGGTTTGTTGGGGTTTTTTTGGTTGGACTAGATGATCTGAAAAGGTCCCTTCCAACCTAGGTGATTCTGTGATTCTGATTCTGTGATATGATTAAGATAAAATCCCAGAAGAGATGATCGTTGTTCTCATCACAAAACATCATTATGTTTCATTGAAATCACAGCATTACAAGGTGATTGTGCCAGGCTATTTGATGAGACATGCACAGCAGAAGAATGAGAAATGCATTGATTCAGAGGAACATACTGACTGGATATAATGAAAAAATATTGTCACTAAAATGATAACTAAGCACTGGAGCAGATTGCTGACATGGTGGAAACACCCATCCTTGAAGATTTTCAAGAACCAGAGGGACAATGCTCTAAGTAGCTTAGTGTGAATTCAGTATAGATCCTGCTTTGAGCAGGTAGTTTGGACTAGACACCTCCTGGTGTCCCATTTAACCTCAATGATTCTGTGAAATGTTGAGCAACCTGTATCATTTTATTTTTTTTATTGAGCTCTTGACATTTTAGCTTAGATTATGATGCAGGGCAAAAGGGGGAACTGGGGAAAAGATGTATCTGCAAGAATGGGTGGTCCTGTCCAAGTAAGGATCTAGAAGAAGAAGGGTCCTCCAAAAGAACAGGGGCAATGGCAGACAGTAAGGTATGCAAGGCAAGAGATTTGTTACAGCTGGTAGTTACATCTAATCTGACAGAAACAAACTGAGCTACCTCCAGAACAGCAAATGCCAAAAGCAACAAAATTTAAATACAGGTTAAATAAAAAACATATTTTTCCTATTTAAAATTTGTCACAACTGAACAGACCAACAGTTTACTATACATTTCATCTCAGTGTTGCTGGTTTTCAAATGGATGATCTTGGTCAGAATACCAAAATTAAAACCCATGTGCATACTCACTTTAAATTGTCAAAGCTGAACAACCCTGCCATTTTGTATGACATTATCTTTCAGTGTGCACAACCTGTTCAGTTGAAATGCAGCTCACAAAATTATTTCAGTGAAGTAAGAAATAAATCTGTTTTCTCAAATTTTATTATCCAGTTGAAAATCATTACAATTATGTCTCTCTACAGTTAACCAGGCTTTCTGAAAGAAATTAGATTTACAAGTCACGTAGCAATAGAAACACTTTATCATTCTTTTTCTTGTGGCACTTCAGAAGATAGAGGGGTGTGTTCCTTTAATATATGTCTATTTATATGCTTGTAAAGATCTCTTTGATTGAAGGTCAGGAACAAACTTCATTACATGAAAGCTAGCTTATGTTATTTAACTCCAAAGTTTACTTCATGAAGCAAACAAATAAAAGTTTGGTAAACTCTTCAGAGCAATTTAAATTTCAATATTGCAAAGTACAAATTTATTGTTTTAAATAATTCATATTTGCATATTTCCTTTTGTATTTTATAACTGAATATCCCTTACACATGTTGCATAGAACAACTTTATTGAAAGTTGAATAAATAAGGCTACATGAATAAGGATTAATAACGTGCAAAATTTTCTGTTCTACTGAATTTTCTTTGATGTAAAAACAGATTTCCATATTACTTTTACGGCCTGCTCACATTGGGCTTCATGTGACTTTAATGGAATCATACAATTATCTAAAAATATAAAACTGCAGGTTCGCTTTCACTAGATGCTTTCAAATGCAGTTCTTAAGGTATCCAGTCCACATGTATACAGCAGTCCCCAACATTCTAAGTAAATAACCTCAATAGTTCCTACTCTGTCTCCCTGGCAACATCTCCTCTACTTTGGCCTTGCAAAAGCCATTGTTACCTTCTTTCTTTCTCACTCTGTTGGATTCCACCTAAGAAAAGATGTAGCAGCAGTGATGAGATTTGGGTCATTAAGAAAGACATAGTTAATAACACTCTTAATAAGTGAGATTTTCATGTAAAAGATTTCTACTCAGTAGAAATGGGAATTTAAAAAAAGAAATTTCACTATCTTTTTTTTTGCCACAAACTCCAGGTAACATTTTTTTTTTCCTAATTAGTCTTTGTGAGATAAGTATCCTTTCAAGGGCAAACGGCTGTTTGTCAGCTCTAGTAAAAACCTATAGAAAGCACAATACTTCATAAAGTCTCATGTAGAATATTTTCAGGTGATAATTTTGCAAATGTAAGTCTGACATCATAAGAGTTTATTTTTATTTCATTTCATCATTTATAATATAATTTCAGATGTCTTTTCTTACTGAATTTTGTTCAAAGATCAGCTGGAGATTTTGGAAGGGCTCCATTTAGTGAAGGCAAAGTAATAAATCCATCATGAAAGGGTATATGGTCTCTTCTTATATGATTCAGTAAGCCTTGCTTACAGACCTAACCTATTTCAATTTCCTTCAAGTTAACGAAGAAAAAATTCTCAAACTAAATACACAATTTACATAGATACCTCACTCATGCAATGAAATATGGACTTAATTTTCTCCAGATTTATTTTATGTGAACAGTTGTCACACAGCTTGACAAGACACTACTACCTCCTGACAGGACTGATAAACAAAAAAATCTACTATATTGTATATAATCACAATAATTTATTTACATCCAAGCTATGAAGGAATTAATTTCAAGTTACTTAGAAAATACTGCTGGTGGTTCAGGGATGTTAGCCTGGGATCACATAAGAATACTATGCACAGAGGGATTTTGAGGATAACTCACAGAAAACATCTACTCCCAAAGAATACGATCAATGATCTTTATTTAGTTAAACACACTTTAAATGTTTCCTTTAAAAATGAGCTCCTCATTAAAAGTTTTTTAAAGGCTATGGGTTTTGGTTTGGGTGGGTTGCTTTTTTTCCTTTTAGCTGAGATTTTTTGAGAAGATAAAACTGTCAAAACTGTTTCTGCGTGAACTTTTAAGTGCATAAATACTCTTTATAGTCTGACAATTAAGATGCTCATCTGGATTAATCGTGATATGGATTAATACAAAGAATTAATAAAAGATGGTGTAAGTCTCTCAAACAGGACATCCCTAGAAGTGTTCAAGGCCAGGCTGGATGGGTCTTTGAGCAATCTGCTGTAGTGGGAGGTGTCCCTGCCCATGGTAGGGGGGTTGGAAATCAATGATCTTTAAGGTCCCTTCCAACCTAAACCATTCTATGATTCTATGAATAGTTCCACTTAATATTTGTACTACTACTAATACTAATTTACCTATTTTCATGAAAACATATCTGTTTAACAAACATTTGTTCTCTGAGAGTTTACTCTATGAAAGCTACTCTAAATAGTAAAAATACCTATTTTCCCCAATTCTATTTTTAAAATTACAGTAGCAATTGAAATTGCTAGTCTTTGATATCAGCAGCCAATTGCATGATTGATACCTACTACAACGACTTATAAGTAAGATTCCCAACGATCTTAGCAACTATGATAGTTACTGTAACATAAAAATGTTTATATTGCCCTAGCTGAAGATATAGTGCTTATCTGAGTCCAGCAGTGCTGATCTGTCAGATTTCAGAGTATTATTTGGCTGAAATACCTCAATTTACTGTTGAGAGGAGAATCACTGAGACCTACTAACAGGTGAACAAATAACTGGATATTTTTATTGTACAACTCATAACATTACCCATGGTATAAGAATAATACTTTTTGAGGGTATCTTATTCTGGCATAGTTTTCCTGTACAACTTCATGCCTCCTGAGGAAATTTATTCTTTCTGCTATCCTAGGCTTCATTCCTACCTAAGGCCTGCTTCTGAATAAAAGCCCCCAGAAGCTGACTGTTAAATTGCATTCAAAGCAAGCATGCCTTTAAAATGTCCTTGAAATAATTTCATAAACAACTGCATTTATTCATTCTGAGTCCTGTTTGATATAACATTATCTGTCGTCAGTGTACTGCTCAACCAAAATCTCCCGATCTTGTGGCTGAGCCTCCATGGATGCGCATTCTAAATGCTACAGGACCTGTTACTGGTCATCTGGCATCCCATCTGACTCAGAACAGATTTAGATGTGATCTTCACTGGAATGCTTTCAGATGATTAATGCAATTTTCATACAAGATAAAGTGTTCACATTTGTACAATAGTATGATAAGCCTAAAAAGTTTTTAACTTTTTTTATTTGATGGAAAGCTTGATACAATCTTGAATTTATATTTCTTTCATAAACAAGGGGAATTCTAGTCTTCTAGAATTTATCTCACCAAGTTTGCTGTTAGAAATTTTATTTGAAATTTTTCAAAGTGAATTAGTATCTGAACAAACAGAGCACAAGTTCTCTGAATGGATTTGGAAGAGATAATATGGTATTCTTTAAGGATTAATTCATAACTTCCCTGTTTGTTAGTGCAAAGCTGGATTAACACCAGACAGTCTCATCCTTCAAAATCAGAGAAAGGATCCCCATGGAGATAGATCTGTTTTGCCTTTGTGCATCCTGATAACCATTTCGTGTTTACATTCCTGTGAGAGTATTCTTAATCATAAAAATGGGAACATCTGGTAGCAAGAACAGAAACTTTAAAGATTTCAACAGGCATGGTATGCAAGCCCAGGTAACTTTTCATCTTTCACAGATATTATTGCATCATTTAGTTCATATATAATTGGACACACTGTCAAGAAACAGTGATCTGAGTGTAAGACCAAGCACTGATTTATGCCGTTGCAATTCTGTTTGTTCTTGATTAGCATTTGTCACAACCAATATAAATACATAAACTACTTAATATTGGGCTCAGGGCAAGAATTTCTCCTCTGGTGTAATCGGATCTATGGCAACTTCTTCTGTGCAAAAAACAGCAACTGCCTTTGGATCACCTGGTAAAGTCTGCAGACCTGTCCGAGGAGGATAAAAAACTCTCATGGCTATATTGCAGTCAAATGGGTTGGGGTTTTTTGGTGTTTGTTGTGTTTTGGTTTTTTTTTTTTTTCCTTTGATTTTTAGGCAAGTTTGATAGTTCATATATTGAGAGGCAGAACACTCGGTAACAGCCAGATTTGGTAGTTTTTCACAAGTGTTAACCAGGGATTTCAGGAACTGGCAACAGTAACAGCTTCACAGCTTCATGCAGTTCTTTTTAGTTTTCTCAACTCTAGTTTCTCTATTAGCACTTGCATGTGATTCAGATGTATTTTAAAGGATATGTTTTTAAAAATAGTGTCGTGGGAGCCAAATTGGGGTTTTACAAAGTCCTGTAGCCACACAATAATGTAATGACTAATTGGCAGTGGCAGTGTTAAGTCTTATTTCCCATAAAATCCCCTTTTTATTCAGTTCTGCATAGTTACCAATTAATGCAACATCCATTTACATTTTGAAATCTGGGTTAGGAGACAATTGTCCTAAGTCCACCCACCCTTAACTTTTTCGGTTGCTTGCACAAATAAGAAACACATGAATCTCAGAATGGGAATCATTTTACTTCTGCTTGGACCTGTACAATAGCATAACAGGATAGAATATTTTTTTATTATAAATAATAATTTGTAGATGACTGCTGAAAGCAGGGCTGGCAGTGTGGTTCAGAGCGGGGAGAAGAAAAGGTGATTTCTTCTTTGGTTTTGTACTAGAAGGACATGTATCTGAACTGTCCAGGATTTTTTAAAGCAGTTTTAAGTCTGCTGTGAGTGATTTTTCCAGCTATTTTTCTCAAAACCTTGAGTGACGTTGAAAAAAATCTGAGTTGAATGAGTGCGAAGTTTTCCCTTCATGCACATTCTAGGATATATTAGTACACCAGCAATGCTTATATTACATTTTATGCAATTTCTAACCTTTAAAGGGTAACAGAAGAGATTTATGTGATACTACAGCAGGGTATTTTCATCCCATAGTTCTTTATCTCCTGATGGTCTCAAAAAACAAGAGGATAAAGTTTAAAGTTTCATATTAGTTGTCTAAAAATTTCCTTTTGGCAAACATAGGAAACAAAAGTGGCAGATAACTTCCGTAGCTATGGTGAGTTTTTGTTCTAGGATGAGCTGTATATTGACTTAAAATGATCTGTATACCCCCAATGTGGAAATATTAAGAATCTAAAGGATGCAATCTTAAATAGATTTGAAGGACTCTTTCACTGAGAAATTTTATGGTCGTAAAATAAGGTAAACACCAAGGTTATTTTTGATGAAGGAGTCAAGGGAAGCAGATGTGACCTTAATGAAGGGTTTTAGTAGAAAGCCAGACATGCTGAGCACATGGCAACAAATTGGCTGGTTCCAAACCCAGGTTTAATCAAAATAGTAATAGCTCTACACAGTTTTAATTAAATGTCGTAATGTTCTATTAAACTCTAGATAACAATGTAATTATGTGAGTGGACAAAAATAGGTATTAAGAGCTCCAGGCAAGTTATCCAAAAGGCTGATTTAAATCATTACCATCTAATAAAGGAATAATTTTGGCAAAGCTTGTGGCATGACAAGCAAAACTAAAAATTAAAGCTACTGTGAATTAAAAAAGAGCCATGTTTTTATAGCTGCAACACAATCTGTTCTGAGTTCATAGTTCACAACAGGTATTTCCAATCATAATGAATTTATTTTACAGTGGAGCATCTGCAAATATATCATATGCATGGGCAGAAGTAAGCAGAAACTAAATTTTAAGTATTGCATCATCTGGGAGTACTTACCTTCAGCTTAATATTCAACAAGAAAATAATAATTAGGAGATAATAAATAATCCTACCAAATGCAGTCAGGTACAGAAATAAATTATCTTTGAAACCTCTAGAAATTCCTAGAACAACATATAAGAAAATAATTATATAATGAAAACTTATAATAGGTCTTAAAAGGCTTAAATCAGTAATTTGCTAACTACCAATGAGACTACTTTTACTCATGAGGCATCAGTACTTCACAAAATTAGGCTCTAAGCTTCATTTGAAATTTATGATAGGAAACATAGAGCTTCTATAGGAGAGGAAAAGTAGCAATTTTCAGTGAGGGCAAGTAAGATGGGAATCAGCAGCAGTGAGGTCTGGAGTACTGTCAGGTTTTTCAAATGAGATTCAGCTTTACAAAGAATTAGATTCACTGAACTATGCAACTTGCAATTAATCCCAGAATGTTTTTAACAACACAGGAGAGAAACTGATCTGACTTTTTGAGTTCAAACTCAGATTACCATAATAACGATCAGCAAATAATTTAAAATATGAAACCCTCCCAATCAAGCAGAAAAAGAAATACATTAGTGCTATGGAAGCTATTATTTACTATTATCTTTTGAACTTCAATACAACAAAAGGCAAAACTAGGAAGACATGTGAACATGTATAGCAAATGCTGAATGTGAAGCGCTTTTCAGATAAACTTTGTGCATAGAGGACTTTCATCCCTCCTTGATCTCCAGTAAAATACAGGATTTGAAGCAAAGTAGTTCCCCAAAAGATGGGAGAAAGATGGACTTGTTGCACCAATGTTATCTTGTCCCTCTTCATGCAAAGCAATAAAACATAAGATCAAAACCGTCTGTACTGTCAACTAATAAGCTCTGAGCTGCACTCTAACTTGCCTGGATACAATGGCATAGGTTCACTACTGAGGTAGTGCTGGTGTGCAGGGCACAGGTTGCTAATGTGGAATCAAAGGGCTGAGTGGAATCACAGCACTTCATAGCACAAGAATGATTTAACACTGGAAAGCATAAGATGGTATCTCCCTGGGTAATGGACACAGAATTGAGCAGACTGATAATACAAAATGAATTAGATTTACTGCTAATCTGTACCACTGATAATTTTATTTTGTACCCATGAAAAGCAAACCTTTAGGCTCATAGATATCTCCTGTCACTTCACAGAGCTACAGCAGTAGCTGTATCCAGTATCACTCTTATTCAGTTCCTGAATTCCTATGGATCACACTAATACTAATTTCTCTATATGGAGAGATCATGGAGATCATGCTATATTTTCTCTTGTCTACTTTTCATTTGTAGTTTTTTATTTAAGCATTGTTCTCTAAGCTTGAAAATTGTCTAAATATCTATCTATTTTTCTTTATATCCTTTCTAAATATAGAACTAGAGAAATTGCAGCCAATGAAGAACTGATTTTTATTTTTTTAATTAAAACACTAGAATATGCACTCCAACAGTGAAAAACATTTGCTGTCTTTCCCTTTACTGACAGCTGCAGAGCTGCAGTCCTTCACATTTTGCAGGTTTCTCAGTTCTGACCTTCACTTATTCAAAACCAGTGAAATGCTTTTCTGACATACATAGATTTGAAATGTTGAATCTGTCATGTAGTAACCTTTTCTGGATGAGGTGCAGTGGCATAGCATGCCCTTATTTTGAAATGAAACATCTCATCCTTCTCAATACTTCAGTTTCTCTCTGCATAGGAACAGTACGTCCTGATGTTAATCAAGAATGGTCACATAACATTCAAAATCCAATATTGCTTTTATTATTCTATATTCTTGATAGTGACCAAAATTTGGTGGGATAGTGAGAACTGCCAGTAGATTGGTAGAAGGACTGATTAACATTATTTTTTCTTTCTGCCTTGACAGGACAATAGCGTAGTTGCAATTTCTTCCTGTGTTTCTTCAGTGTTGAAAAGATGTTAGCAGCTTGTAACAGGTATAGATGACAGCCAGACCACAATTAAATCTTTTTTTTTTTTCTAATTGACAAGCAGACAAACAATGTCTCTCATGTGGAATCATAGACTACTACTGGAAGCTTTGCAATTTTTGTGTTTTTTGAAGTGATTTCCCTTCTTTAAAGAATGATTGAGAAACTCCCAATCCAATATTAAAACATTTATATTTTGTAAATAAGTAGTAGCTGCCGTACCTCAGGACCTGCGTTCTAAGTATTAGAATTGGAATGCATCCATTTTTTTATCCCTGTCATGCAGATCAGATGGGAACCCCAAATAGTTCCATTTTAGTGCCTTGTAAATATATGTTGCACTATATATACTGTATGTATATAGATAACTCAAAAATTTAGATTCGTATGCCATATTAAATGGTAACAGTAACAAAACCCTTATTTAGAAAACATTTAGAATGTTGGTAAAGTACCAACCAAAATATCATTAAGTGCTTCATTTCAAGGTGTTGAGAGTAGTAGTGTGAAAGATACTATTGCAAATGGCATATCCCATTAATTAACCTGCACCTACTGACTTAAAGGTGTATCAGAAAAAGAATGAATCCTGCAGACATATCTGAATGTGGTAACAGCTGTTTCTTGCTGACCTCAGTCTGTCCAAATACCCTTTTACATGATTTTGTGTTTGTGCTTCTTCTTCCATTGAAACAGTGTATAAGCATCAACTTTAATCACAGCTTGGCAAAGTGTGAGCCCATTTAAAGTATGACACACTAAAAAATAAATATTTAGAACTATAGAATTTAACATAAAAGCTGCATTAAAAGATTGCATATATCAGAATGCATATATAATTTGAAATGCAATGATCTGTATATAAATGCTCATAACAATTCCTGAGAAACAGGGAAAAAATTGATTTAATAAAAGAAAATGTGATCCCTCAAGTTTCCTTCAGTCAGTATCTTTGATTGTTCTATCAATCACCGTGTACCAGGGGAAAAACAATGCAAAAAAGGTTAAGAGCTATGGAATATCACTGGTCCTTTGGAAAAGATATCGAAGAATTATAGGGAAGATAAGATACACAGTGAAAGATTCATTCACTGATCCAGAATAATGGACAGAAGTCACAACAGCTATGTGAAAATAATTGTGTCAATTTTAGCTGCATAGGCTGCTGGAAAGAGAAATTGACAAAAAGGAAGAGCTGCCCTCTATCTGCTCTGTTAATTATTCCCTGAATTTTCCCTTACGACTTTTGTGTGTGTAAGTAATTTTAATGGGAGATTCCTGAACTTTTGTTTGACCTTATGTAAAGTTTGTGACACACTCTATCAGTTTATCCTCCTCAGAAATGCCCAGCTGTAAAGCTTTTCAGAAAAAGGGTGAAATATAGTTAACTCTACTAGGTTTTCTATCAGTTTTACATTTGTATCATTTTTATTTCACAATAAGATCAGAGTAAGGACCCTGAGATATTTATTTGGTGAATGGAACAATCATCCTGTTATTGAACATCTTTTTCTCAGTGGCTGTGGAAATTCTGAAAGCTCAGTAAAGTCACAAATTCACTGAGTTAAAGGAAATAAAGGATAATCAGATTAGGTTAAATCTAATGACATAGCACTAGCCATTACAGCCCATCAAGTTAACCTTCTGATCCCTAATAATATATTAGCACAAGTTGCTTCTATTAAATGACTCCAGAAATCATCAAGCGCAACAATACTGAAATCTATATACTGCACTTAAATGACCAATGTGTACGGTGCTAGAATTGAGACCTCAGGACAGCAAGTGTCATGCTCATGGTGGTTCTGCAGGACTGAGTACTTGGTTTCAATAAAAAGTCACCACCAGGGTATCAGCAACTATTTTTCTGTTGATTAACAGGGTGCTTTCTGAATATTAAGAATAATCTAACTTAAACAAATTTACCTTGTATTCATGAAGCTATGTTGTCTCCACTGCCATAGAAATTTCCATTTCAGTTAAAAAAAAAAGCCAAGGCAACATTTACTGAGGTGGATACAAGATGTTAATTTGGACGTATTACTGTTGGAGCAAATTTAAAATTCTACTAAGGTTTTAATGAGGGCTTTGCCAACAGCATGTATGTGGGAAGCCTACTGAGTAGGTTGTCCTTTAGAAAATAGTTCAAACTCCAAGTCCAACTAAATACTCCAATGCCAGGATTTATAAGCATCAGCATATGCTAGAAATGTACAGAAATGGTGGGCTTGAGTGGTAAATACCATGACATAGTGTCAAATAATTTATAGAAACTAACAGAAATTTACAGAATCTTAGTGGTTGGAAGGGACCTCTGAGATTAAAGATGAAGACAGCATCCTGAATGAAATACTCTCTTATAGCTGCTTCTCTACATTTCATCCATAGAGAATAATGAAAACTGTCATTTCATTCAAGTAACTTAAAGATAACATTCTGAAAGAAGAAATTTTAAAATTCAGTTTATAATTGGCTTTCTCTAAATCAAATAACGTACTGAAACGGTAACATGGATGATCAAGTGCAAGTGCAAAAAATGAACTTATCAGTCGACAAGAAGATTTTTTTTAAAAATCCAGATATCTGACAAGTAATACTGTAAAAAGAACGAGTATCTCACACCCAGAATTTCCTGCCACTACAACAAGACCTCAGGCCTATGGCTTTGTTCTAAGGGCTCCTCTGGGAAGATGGGGATAGAACAAACCATGGGATAGTTAAAATCCAAGTGTTCTTCAAGTGTTGTTCACTTCCTGTAACTGAAATACTATTTGATTGCTACACAGATTTCATAAACTAAATTAGAATAATCAGTTAAAACTGCTTTTAAGGTCCAAGTAAGTGATGCAATAAGAAAAAGGTCATTCTTAGTCACTTCCCACTTCAGTTATAAAGTATTTAATGTGTTTCCTCATGTTCTGTTTTTTTAACAAGAGAAGACAGTTGTTAAAGGGGGGGGGGGGGGGGGGGGGGGGGGGGGGGGGGGAGAGCATGATAAAAAAAAAAAGTTGTCAGCAGTTATCTTTTTTACCTTTAATTTGGTTACAAGGAAATTATTTCAGCCAAGCAGCATTTAGGTTGAAGTGTGTATTTGGTACATTTTGTATTCTGTTTATTCTTCTAGCAAGTTTGAATCTGTGGAATATTTCCCCAACAGACCCACTACTATAGTGTTCTTTACTGGCATGTGTTGCTTTCTTTAGGTATACGATGAGTTAAATGGTTAACAGAAATCTTTAATATAAAACATACTTGTGCTAATACAAATCCTGCTTCATCAGTCCTGCCTCCTAGAAATAGAAAACAGCTATTGCAATGATGAGAAGTCAGTATGGGATGCAAAAAAAAGCATAAAAATGACATAAAAATTTCTCCTTTCTGTTTGCTGTGAAGCTACATTCCGCAGAAAAAGTAGATCTCAGTGACTGCACAATATATTTCTGTCAATGTATGCACTTTTTTTGGACAGATGCATATAGTGTAGATACTATAGCTGTTTTGTTCTTATGAATTAGATCTAGTGAGGGGTCTTAACATGTTCACCTTCTCAAAAAAGCACTGATGTTTATAACCTGTGGATAAGTGCAGTATCCTAGAAATGCATCAAATTGGACAAATTAAATCCACATTTTTTCAAATGACATTTAAACCTTGGCAGGCCAGGATCATTATAGCAAAATACAAAGGTCAGTGTATATAGATACATACATATACATAGACCTTGTATAAATTCACTTTGCTATATTGTAAAACAGCAACAGCCTCCTACAGAATCAGAGAAATTCAGCTATGCATCCTCTAGCTGCAGATATGCTAGATATGCAGAAGTATTAAAAGCTCCTCCACTTACATGTTTTGGAAAACTGGACACTTCCTTACACTAGGTTCCTTCAAAAGATGTTTTCTTTATTCAATTTTATGACAAGCCCTATGTAGACAGTATTAATCATTGCTCAAAGATTATGTCATTCTGAAATAAATTTACCTCTCACATTCTTGTAATGCTCACATACGGTTTTAGACCACTTATTCCAAATTTTGTGTAATAGGTTCAGATCTGCCAATCCCAGTAAAAGGACTTGGTACTTTGGCATAATTCACCTCTTATCATTTTTGCTTGCCAAAGGAAAGCAGGGTTTAATCATCTGGAATCTGAGCTTTCATATCCTTTGTTAAGTTCATTGGGCTCATCAGTTTTAAATACATTTTGTCTATAGTCTTAATTCAATCTGCTGCTGTTAGCTTGCTCTGCCAAGCTGTATTACATTTGGATACACATATTTAGAGCTATCTATTGAGGTTTTTATTTTAGTCCAGAAGAATGACAGTCAATCCCAAAGACACGCATATGGTACTTTTTGGTTCCCTCCTTCTCTGACCTCTATAGTATTTCACATAGCTTCCTGTAAGAAGGAAAGGATGGAAGACCCTGCTTAGCTTAAGATCTCTACACTTATTCCAGAATGATATTTAGTGTTTGAAGTCATCATTTAAAATTAAGCCTTTTAATACTGTGTCCAGTTCTGGGCTCCTCATTTCAAGGACAGAGAACTGCTGGAGAGCGTACAGCAGAAGGCTACAAAGATGATTAGGAGCCTGGAGCATCTCCCTTATGAGGAGAATCTTAGGGACTTGGGTCTTTTTAGTCTGGAAAAGAGAAGAGAAGCCAGAGGGGGGATCTGACCAATGGTTATAAATACTTAAAGGGTGGGTGTCAAGAGGATGGGGCAGTATTTTTTCAGTTGTGCCTGGGGATATGACAAGAGGAAATGGGCACAAACTTGACTATAAGAAGTTCCACCTAAACATGAGGAGGAACTTCTTTCCTTTGAGGGTGGCAGAGCACTGGAGTAGGCTGCTCAGGGAGGTGGTAGAGTCAAACCAGCCAAACTCCGGTGTTTTCGTTCTCACAACATGTTTACACGTTCCTGAATTTCATGTCCCATCTGTTTTCCTGAAATACCACGACCCGGTCTTTTTTTCACTCTGAACTAAGGAAATATGATTAAGGGAGAGGTAAATTTGTTTCTAAGAGAGGCAGAATAAAAGCAACTTTGTTTACAGAAGGCTGGTGCCAATAATTCTTGAGCTACAAAATAAAATTTGAGCCTCACTATAATAATTGTTTCTCCTTAGCAGTGATGCCAGAATCTGTGGAAAGCAACATTTTTTGTATGCATGCTCACAGAAGAAATTGATCATGGAAACAAAAAAGAATAACACAAGAAGTTTAGTTTGGAATTCAGAGCCATATCACTTATGTCACTTTCCATATCCCAAGCTGATCCTTCAATATTTTTATGTCAGTCTCGTATTTCTGATATAAAAAGAGAATTTATCATCTTCAAAGAAAGGGACAACAGCTCGTGAGACCTTATAGTATTCTCATGATATTTTAATGCAGCATATATCTCGGCATGAAAGTCTATGCTTGAAAGTGCAATTACTGTATTGGGAAGTGTTAGAAAGAAAATAATAAAGCCATCGATTATTTTTGTTCATCCCAAAGTATATTAGGATAAATACATTCTGATCTGCATTTAATGAAATAAAACCTGACTGTGCTGAACAGGAACCATAAATTCAACATAGAAGACTTTTTAGGTACAGTGAGATATTATATACATTCTTAGCAATAAATTCAGCTGTTGAAAATAAGTGTTTTAATTTTAATATTTTTACTTTCTTTTTTTTTTAAATTATTATTATTTAGTGCACCAAAATATGAGAATTTGCATGTACAGTATTGTTAAGATATGAAAATATTGTTCCCAGCATCTGACTAACCAAATTTGAATATTTGATTTTGAAATGAGTTATATAGTTATCAAAATATGGATAAATATTATCAGTAGAAGAACATAATACATATTTTATAGAGTTTTCAGATTTTCTTTCTCACATGAGGAGTTTTATATTTCAAAAATTCAGGAATCTACTAAGTCATTTAAGTATTCTTATTTAGTTCAAGTCATTTTTATCGCAACTGTTTTGTGAAATCAGTATTTTTAGCAGATAATTGAGAGAAAACAAACCCAATTATTTGATCTTTTTTATAGTTGTGTTCAGTCTAAATGTGAAAACACAAAATAATTTGGAGATGAGGAAAAAAGATTCACCTGATAGGAAGACACTTATAATCCTTCATCTTCATCATCTAGTTTGCACTGATGAGCAATGCAACATGCTCTCCTAATATTCTGTTCTTTAATCAAGGTTGGTAGAAATACACACATTAGGGATGGGCACTTCTTAGTTCTCACAAAGCAATCCATTTAATTACTTGTTGTGTTGAGCTACTGTTTTAAAGCTCCAGTGTTTGAGACATTTGGAATCATGCTATAAATTCAACCCAGTATTAACATTTCTATTCCACCCCTTCTGCTCTATGTATAAGGATTATAGTGCAAACAAGGTGTTTTATTCATTGGATCTTGATATATATCTTTTCTATTTTACTGATACCTCAAGTACCTCTTTTGAAATGTCTCGGCTAATCACAGATCCTAATTATGATTTAAGATACGCAATTTATGAGACTTAGCCATTTAAAATGAATGTCATTTAGTAGCACACTTACTCTCTCATTAGCTGAAATAAATATGCATGATCCTAAGTATTTTTTATTCAGATTATATATTCAAACCTTGTCACTAAATGCTGTCCTTAACTGAAATTCTTTTTGGATCTGCAGTGTTACAGATAAAATCAGGTTGACTTTCATAGTTTTTTTTCTTCTCATTCTGTACCATATCTATCCAAAAAGTTCTTGTTGTTTATTTTATTTTTCCAGTTTTCAGCAAGATTGTGCAGAAAACAGTGCCAGTCTGTAAGGAAAATCTGAATAAAATCAGAACTGATCTGTTCCATTTACCAATATGGCTTTCCACATTGTTCATTACCACAGCAGGTAGTTTGGATTTCTTACAAGAAATTTAATGTTCACGGTTGAGATCTTTATTTTTTTATATGTAGTATAATTCTGCTCATAATCTATTCTGGGGGAAAATGGTAGTTACTAGCTATCATGGATAATAAAGATGTAGGTAAGGTATCACAGTAAAGTAACCTTATAGTCCCATGTAAAGGCCCAGGAAAAACTACTTAGACAGTTTTTCCATCTAGTCCCTTAATGACTCTAATTCTCCAATATGGAAATGAAGCTCGGATTGGAAGAGGCCAGTACTCCTGGATGGCTTTTCATTTCATAGGGCCTGAGCTCTGACTCCCTTTAGTCCCTGCCAGTCCACACATCTGTACAGCATAATGTGTAAAAGAACTCATGGCTGTTTTCCCCACCTGTACGTAGTGACCTACACTATGCATAAAAATCATCAACCCCTGGTGCTAGAAATAAACCCCAAGATTCAAGGCTATCAAAGATGTAAGAATATCTACCCTCACTCCCCAAATGTGGTTCAAAGCTTAAATTCTCTTCTGGTGGTATTTAATGCCTCCTTCCCCTTTTTTCTTTAAGAGCTTTCCTCTTTAGTGTCTGTCTCAGAGACTTGACATCTATTTCATCCTTGATTTTGTATTTGGATTTAATGGCAAATTGCATGATTGCTTGGCACTATTATTTTTTAATAGTGCCAAGAAATATTCTATCAACCTATTTTATGAGTAAACATCAACGACATTTAAACAAAGACACTAAGTTGCTGAAAAGTGAATTTTCATTTTATCAACCCCTTCAGGTTTTACTTTGCATTAACACTTTGGACTGCTGCCTGCACTGAACATAACATGAGCTTTGCTATTTTTTAACAGGCGTGGAACTGATCCTCCTTTCAGGTTATTATGAAACCATTTTCTTTTTTATCTTTTCTTCAACACAGAAAGATAAAACTCTTTTCCTAGAAAAAGGTCCAATTTCCAGTCAGGAATACAGAAGAAAGGTCAGTAAGAATAATGATAGAACTGTAAAGTTACTGTAAGAATAAAGCTGTCTTTAGAGCTCTCATGCCTAGTGGCTTTAGTGTTTGCCATTCAATCAAATCACCATTACCACATCAATTCTCTTATATCACAACCTAAAAATACATTGAGAAAAGTAAATAGGTTTATTTCTTTTTAATGGTACACCTTGATAATACCTCTCAGTTCTATCATCGGTCTTGCACAGTTATACTTTTATTATTTGATGGAAAAGACTCATACCCAAAACTGCCTGCTTCAGGTACACTTGACAAACAATCAAAATGTTTGTTTTATATTGTCATGATGTACACTCGTGAGGGTAATAGAGAATTTGTTTGCAAATTACTGTAAAGTAATTAGCATATTGTTCTTTCTCCCTCCCTGGCTAATTCAGAAAAGTTTCTTGAGAAATCAGAGCAGCAGAGAGGTGCCACTCTGTGCAAAGTAACAATCACCAAATGTCGGAAATAATATATGGAGAACAATCAATTTACAGCGCTCATCTTACTTGATCAAAAGCAAATATATTTGTATGCTAAATAGCTACCAGTTCTGCATATTGGGCAAGAGAAAAAAAGCAATAAATGCAGATTTTATTACATGTTCAGAAAGATTAATTGTACTTTTTCCAAGACTGAGATCTACTTTTAGCAAACTATTCAGCCTTATCAAAAGTTTGCTGAGGCCTGTCAATTGTCTCTCCAGCAGCAGCTTCTGCCTTCCACATTTCCTACCTTTTCTTCTCTCCCTAATGATGTAGTGAAAATCAAGCAGGCACACCACTAGAAATTAAAAAAAAAAACAACCAAACAACAAACCACAAAACCAAAAAACAAAACCAAAAAGTAGATCAAGTAACCAACCAAACAAAAAACCCCAAAACCTAGAGACAAAAAAGGAAAAAAAAACCGTATTATTGTCAACTATAATGGGTTTCATAATTTGAACATAAATTCCTCGGTCCATGTTTTGTGAGTGCTAACCAGGGTAATTTCCACTGACTTAATTTTAATCATTCTAAGTAATTTCAGCCTTAATTGTCCTTACCAGTCCACTCTGATAATCTTACAGGCAATGCCAAATCCATTGCCTTTTTTTGAACTGCATACACATAAAGGTAACTGCCTATCAATGAGAATGGATTTGTGCATCCAGGGACCTTACTTAGGCTGATATTAACTGTGAGAGCAAAATGGAAGGTGAGGTGAAGAGGACTATATATTTTGCAAGGGTTCTTACCCACTTCTTCTGAGAAAGATGACAATTCTCTTTTATCAGTCCTGGCACCTGAACATGTCTGATTGCTACTTGTGACTTTCCATCTGACAGACTCAAACAATTTCTAACCTATTCAGTCCCAGTTTATTACGGATGTCACTAGATGCTGTTAACATCATGTTAAAGTCACTAGCATATGCAGCACGCAGCTGAGAACTCTATTTCAGGATTCAAAATTAGAGTGTTCATGCAAAAAGTTTTACATAGTGCATGTTATTAAGCCGTACTCTTGTGGCATGGACATCAGATTTAGTACACACAACTGATCTGCTGCTGAAGGTACTGGGAACTGTGCACACTAAGGAAGCAGGAATAAATGTGTCTTCAATATTTTTCTCTGCATGATAAGCAGTTTAAGCTTTCTACTAAAGTTCCTGAGGATTTTGTTAGAGTTTGCTTGAAGAGATTAAAAATCATAAATACACATAATTTTATTAAAATATTCCATATATATGTGTGTACATTTGTGTGTGTCTATTCTGGCATCTTTTTAGGTATAAGTCCTTCATGTAAGATTGCAAAAAATAGAATAAAGTATGCCTGATTCTTCTTCACCTTTAGTTCTCAATTACTTTATAAATAGTAATTTTGACTTTGTGAAATATTATGGTCGGCACTGTATTTATTTATTTATAGTTCTATGTGTTTTGTTGCTGTGACTTACTTTGTTTAGTTCTGCTTTCTTGCTATGAGCACCTGGAAAAAAACTAATGACACATTTTCAAAAAAAAAAAAATCTGAGGAATTAATGTTTAATTCCAGAATATTAAAGTTCAATAAGCATTGGTTCTTAAACTCAAAATCATTAGTGAATGGAGAGACATGGCACAGAAAATAAAATTGAAATATGCTTTGAATAGTTACCTCATGAGATTTCACATTAGTTTTACCTCTTGAACAAGGTAAACTCCCATCTTGGTGAGTTTAAAACTTCTATGAAAAAGGTATTTGGAAAGATTGCTTTATCTGTCCTTAGCAGACAGTCAAGATATGTTTCTACTTTACCATTTCTCTTTCTGTAAAAGATAGATTTTATGCTACAATTAATTTTTCTTTTGGAAGAGGGAAGTTTCATTTAATACAATTTCAGAATATTCCATCCCATATTAAATGCCTTTTCCTTAAGTATTACCCTACATTATTTATTTATTTAATTATTTATTTATGAAGGGAAGGAGAAAGAAACAAGTGAATATTTTTACTTTTCAAAGTCAATGAGTTGCTAAGTGAAAAAGTACATCTGTTTGGCCAGAAAATGCTTTGTTAAACATAGGTCAAAGTGCAATTTCTAACAGTTACACTTAATTTAATCTTCTGCAACACAAAGAGAAGCAAATTTGAAGTGACTCATGTCGAATCTCACACATCATCCATACACACACACATATGTTTATGAAAGGAGAAGATATCATGATATAAGTGGATAGTTCTTATAAAATGCAAAATTGAAGAGATCATGCTTTTGCATCAAAGGCATGGTGATTATGTTCATTGTTCACATGTAAGTGAAACACATTGAATCTTCCTTTGTGAGACTGTTAAAGGGTAATAATAGCCATTTTGAGTATACTAACATGCCTCAACCTTGTCAAGAGACTTGTGATAAACCAGAGCTAGTGGGATTAAATATTTTTACTTGTTGGTATGTGGAAATGCCAACATCAGAAACATACACATTTGTAATGTTTGATGAAATATTTTCAGAGGCTGCAAGATGTGAACTCTTCAGGTTCTGTCTTATGAATCTCTTAGATCTGTAATGTAAAATAATCATGTATGATGTGGTTAATGAAATTAATAATTATGTTTATGTACAGGTTTGTCAAGAAGAATAGGAGAAGGAGAGGAGGAGAATGAGAAAGAATTAGCATTATCTGAAGCAATACATGCTCACAAATGCACTTCTCTCTCCATTTTGATAACTCCATATTCTTATTGAGTCGACCAATTGTAAAATTCAGCAAGAAGCTCTATACTTGTCAGACTCTTGGGATTTAAACTAGATTCACTAAGCTTTTGGAACATTAAAGACACGATCAGATATTTTTATAGAAGTGGGTACAGGTGAAAAAAAACCACAGCTGCATACTAACTTAAGGCTGTATTTATTGAGTTCAATCTTGAATTGCGTGGCACCTCTGAACAAAATAAGACAAGTAGAAGTGATTTTAGATAATGATCCCTACAGGTAACTTGTTTTAATTAAAGATGTTTCAAAAGATAGAAGATTCAGGGACAAAGAGAAAGAAAAAGTACTATGTGTATTATCAGGTAATTGCTTCAAAGTTAAACTTGTAAATTTTTCAAGTAGCCTGACTAAAGCTGAATAAAAATTTGTTCATAGATCATAGACTAGTCAGATTAACTTTAGTTTTTAAAAAATGGTAGAAATATTAAATATCTACCATGAAAGAACAGAGAAAAAAGTGTTTCCATTCCCACTACAAGTTCCATTAAATTAGAAAAGAAGGACATTTTACATAGTACAATTTAAGTATGTTTTAACTATCTATCTGTGACAACATTTTTTCTTCTAGGAATAAGCAACATTACTGCAAAGTGATTTGCCCAGGTGACAGAAAATGCAAAATTCAGGGAGTCATTAGCGATGGTCAATTATCAAAGTGGAGCCATATGTCAGCTCCACTGTAGTCTTCTGCAGGAGAGACAAAAAATAAATCCTGCCTTTCCCTTCATGATTCAGAAAAGATGGCTGATGATTAAGCAACAGGACACAGTTCCTTGCTGTATTTTGACTTGCCTGTTTCTGGTATTACTCGATGTTGCATTTATCTCAACTTGCAGGATGAGACTAGGAAAGGAGTAGTTGCAAACACACTGAGGGTCAGAAAAAGAATGTAAATAAAATTTCCTATTGGGATGTTTTCAGAGGGACACAAAAACTACTAAATATCTAATTTATGGACAACTGTGTCTGTGCGTAAGATTGTATGAGTAGAAATATATTTTCATACATCCTGCTGCTAAAGATTCATTTAGAACTTCAGTGTTTTGTGTTGAAAAACATTGTCTGCAGTTTCAGGATTGTGTATCTTAAAATATTTCCTTTGGATCTTAATTTAACTTAATTTTCTTAATTTAACTTAATTTAAAAAAATTTACAGAACTGTCAGGCTATTCAGACAATTTATTCAGAAAATTTACAACAACTTATAGTTACAAATGCCAGTTTAAGAAGTCTGCATACTGTGTCTATTAATTTTAAGATTCCTGCATGATTACTGAACATTCATAATAAATATTTACAGAATGCTTCAATTCAGAGTTCTCTAAAATATTTTTCTGTTACTGAAAAAGTTGCTGCACATTAGAAATGGTGACCAGATGTCAAAGTGACACTTAATAAAGTCTTGCATACTAAATAAGAGTTAGTATAGGATACTAAGTTTTAGTCTTAATTTTAAAGTAAACATTTTAGATGCTTAGATATGCCCACCAAACAATATTTAAAGGTAGCATTTATTATTACATTTAGCCACCTCAGTTTTCTTTTAATAACAGATAAAATAATATCATGTCAGTCAACATTAAATACACCCTCTTTTTAGCCGAACAGTGCTTTTTCACCAAGTATCTAACTAAAAGGCAGTAAATCTTTGTCAGGACTTTAGTGGTTTTGAACTTAAATGCACATTTTCCAACAATTTCAATAGGAGTTTTAATGTTTGATCTGTTCTCATCTTTTATGTGGCAGTTAGCTATAACAATCTCTTGTCTGGTTTAAGTCTTTTCATCATGTGTAAGATCATGATCTTTCCATCCATGTAGGAAAGTGCACTTTCAGATATCAGAATTAGCGAGGATTTTCACAAACACAATGTAGGTATCTGCCAGTTTCAGGCCCTTTCTAGATTCATTGGAGGAAAAAACAAAGCCTATACTCTTCTTCAGGTGTCTTGTCACAGAGGTCAAGATAAGTGTCAAGAGACTATTTCAACCTTAATATTATCTTTCATGGATTGTCTGGGGTTTCTTCACACCTTCATTACTTAGCAGACTATTTTCATTTCAATGCACTTTTTCACCGTTGCTCAAAACAGCAGTCCTGAGACAGCTCCTGATGTAGTCTATTACGATAGCTGTTTCTAATTGTCTTCTTCATATCAAGGATAGATAATTAGAGTTTTCATTAACCTTTTCTAGGCTCCTGCCATGTGGTCATATATGTCCTTACAGTGTGCTCTCTGAGACCATATGTTTCTTTTCCCTGGTAGCTGCTATGAAAAATGACAGCTGGAATCACTTATGTCAAAAGTTGTGTGAAGTAAAAAGGGATCCAAGCATGAAAGATAGAGAAGAAAGCTTTCAAACTAAGAAGAATAGGAGGCACTAAACTTCAGAGAGGTTTATACTCTGAACTGTAGCTCCTTTCCTGTTTCCTCCTTGCTTTGAAATGAAGTAGGAGTTCACTCCGTGCTCACATGGACAAGTCATTACAGAATTTTCCTTCCAAAACGGGCAGCATCACAGTCTGTGCTATTAGACATATTGAGGAAGAGTAACACTGTCTCATTCCCAGTATCTTATATGGTCCTAGAGCAATGGAGCGAATATAAGTGAAGCTGCTCCTCCAGTGGTAACATTACTGATTGCATGTCTTAAGTATAGCATTGGCTCCAGGATGTAATTACAGTTTCCATTCCTAGAATGGAACTGACTAGCTTTAGTGACTAGAAAAACAGAGGAGAACTCCTCCTTTTAGGGAAAACAAAAAATTATTCTTGATAATACTTCAGACTTCCACAATATCTTTAATAAGTGGATAATAGTCTCTAACAATTCTCTTATAGTCTAATAGGTCTTCCTAACAACCTTATTTGTCTGTTACAGGTTGAAAGTACTTCTAGATTTTGCATTGATAACATTAGCAGTATAACAAATATAACTGCGTTCTTGTACATATTTATGAATATCATTTTAATTCTCGCAGTATTATTTGAAAAATTATGTTTATCAGAGATTCAAGGTTTTTAAAAAGTTGAATTAAAGCACTACAGCAATCTATATTAGCTCATGCTGTGAGTTTCTGGGATCATTAAATCATTAAATGATTTTTATAAGTCCCTATGGTTTGCTTTATTAGGACTGACAGAAACATTTCGAATAATGTTAATTAGGTCGTGTAGATTTCCTTGCACTACGTTCGGCTCTACATTCTGTACTGCTGTATGTAATGGTCTATGACTCATGGTGCTACTTTGAGAATATTATATTTGCTACTTTAAACCTGATGTCTCCACGTAATCCATTCTAAGACTTACCCTGTCATAACAACATCTTCATTGAGAACAATTGCTGAAGAAAAAGTGCATTAAACTTTCTGCTCATAGCTTCTTGGAATAGGACATATTGAATGTAATTTTCAAAAAATGAAACACATGATCAATACTTTCATTTGAAATATAAGTAGACTATGAAAATCACATTTCTACACCATCTAACTTAAATGGATTGCATTATTCAGCACTCATCAGAAGGAAACTATCTTGCAGCCAACTCTTTTCCATACCCTGCAACAAGTCTTACATGCCAGTTTTCAAGCTGCCTAGTTAACTGGGTAGAAAGTAACTTCCAGTGCCCAAAAGTCTCACCAGATTGTCACCTGTGTAACTTTATCATGTTAACTGCCATTATTCTTTCATCTATTTCGTTACCTTGACCTATCAGTGTTAAAAAGTCTTTCAGTAATAATAAACAAGAATTGGTCATTGGCAATGTTTTTTAATTTCTACTGGCTCCTCAGGTTACATGAATATTAATACTCATACACATATATTGATATGAAGAGGGGCAAATAAGAAAAATATAGTTGCATGTAAGTTAAAAACAAAGCAAATTATTTTTTTAAAAAGTGAGAGGGAAACAATACTTATAATCCAAACAGTTTCTTAGTCTTAACTGATTTGGTAAGTTCATGCATCCTTTGATCACCACTGCAACTCATCCTCCTCTCACCTCTCTTGAGTTTTGTGTCTGGTTTAAGAGCAGCAATTTGGTATCATGTGTAGGCTTAAACATTGCTTCTTGATGTAAAGTAGAGAAGTAATTTTATCTAAAGGAAATCTAATTACCCAAACTGGGTTTTGGCCAGTGTGGTGGGTTAACCTTGACTAAGGGCCAAACTCCCACCCAGCTGCTTACTTTCTCCCACTCCTCAGTGAGACAAGGGGAGAGAACGGGTAAGAGACATTGCTTACCAATCAGTGCCATGGGCAAAAAGACTCAACTTGGAAAAATTAATTTATGCACAATTAAAATAGATTCAAGTAGTGGGGAGAAGAAAGAACATTAAAGCAACACCTTTCCTTCCCACTCTCCCAAGCTCAATTTCACTCCAGATTCATCTACTTCCCTCACACCGAGTGGTTGGGGTTGGAATGGGTTGCCAATCAGTACATGGCAGTTTTTCTCTCCTGTTCCTTCCTCCTTAAACTTTTCAGCCACTCCAGGTAAGCCTCTCCTTCTCCTTCTTTTTCTCTCACGTTCTCTCACAGGGTTTTTTTCTCAGTCCTCTTCCCTCCCCTCCCAGCATTTTCTGCCCTTTCTTGAATTCATTTTCGCAAAGGCATCACCGTCTTGGCTACTGGGATCAGATGTGCCTTGTGGTGGGCCTGTTGGAACCAACTGTGTCCAGCATGGGGGAGCCCCAGCCTCTCTTCATGGAGACCACTCTGCAGCATCCAGCTGCGAGTGACCGTGCACCTGCACCCGGCAAGCCAGAAAACTTAACTTCCTAAGAGCCCCTAAGTCTTGAGAAAAGTGGTTTTGGTGTGCGTATGTGCACAGATAAAGATGTTTCTGTTCAGCATCCCCTCTGAATAAAAGTTATGCCTTATAACTTATATTTTATATCCTATAGGAAAATAATTTCCAGGCAGATATGAAACAATCAATAAATATTTTTCTGTTTACTGTTATAAGTATCGTGTTGGTACTTATTTTATATCAAGAGCATCCTAATATTAATCTTTTGAAATAAACATGTATAGTTTAACCACCTTTCCTGTCTGCAACAAAAAACTAATTATTTTTTATTTCACTGTAATGTCTTTCCATGAAGAGTAGTAGCTTTTTGGCCTGATAATACTCTTAATCTCCATTTTTCATAATAGCTAATGGCAAGAGCCTCGTGACAAGTAGATGATGCAATTAAGGCTACATTTCTTCACTACGGCCTGTGGTTTTGTTCATAGTCGACATGCACATTTTATGTCACTGAAGATTAAGTATTATAGTCTTTTCCAATGACATTTGTAGCTAAGCACATTAATATTAAAGGTCAATGTCCCTTTAAGTGGATCGATAAGAAACTTGACAGAAGAATATATTATCGTAGTTTCTTAGCATTCCGGGTTTGTAGGGTTTGATTATATCTTCTCTTCTTCTTTCTTATTCTTCTGCTATATAGTAAAGAGAGCAGAAAGCAAGAAGAGTGACATATTATTGTGATCTTTGTGCTCCATTGAGTGAACACACTGAACATTACTATGTTCCAGAGGTATGGAGGTATCTGGAAGTGTAGAGAAAAAATAAATATAATTTATTGACTGAGGCATCAAAAATTACCTGGATTATCAGTAGTAAGGGAGCAGGAAACAAAGGAACTTTTGGTTAGATGTTAAATATTTTTTTTTCTAACTATGACTAAACATGATTGTGGAATCTCCATCCTTGGAGATACCCAAACCAGGATTTGAAAAGTTTAACTTTAACAAGTCTGTTCCTTTTTCCTCCCTGTAATGCCTATTCCTGCTACTGATCCTCATTGTGTTTTGAGAATAGAAAATAAGTCAAATATCAATATATTTGGTTTTACCACTTTTGAGAAATTTCATTTTGTGATTCCCAGGTTATATTAACATATTCAAGACCCTTGCATTCTTTCTGAATAGTCTGCAGTAATAATGGGCAATTCCATTAACATTACAAATCACGTTCCTGTTAGTAGTATGTACCATGTCTCATCCCTTCTTTGAATACTCTAACACTGATACTGCAGGGATGGGTTGTGCTTTGACTTAAGGCTGCCTGTAAAAGAATTGACCACTGTTTGTACCAGAAGCCATGAGATGCAGAATAACCTGAGCCTCACGGTAAAATCATTCTAGTTAGACTATGGTACTGTTTTAGAGGTATAAGGTTCATTTGACTGTTTGTTTTCCTAGTCTGTCAGCATAGGTGAAGCCAACTTAAGTGTCTATAGGGATTTTTCTGCCACATCACATTTTGTAAATGGTACTCTTCCTTCTTGTCATCTGTGGAACCATCAACTAAAGATCTGAAGAAAAGTATTACCTAACAAAATCTTCACCTTGTTAATTACTGTGTTTTAGAATTTAGTAAGGACAAATGATAAATTAACATTTTTGCATAATCAACATGAATAGGCTTGAAAATCAGCTCTTCTTTTCTACCTTTCAATCCTTCTACAATGTGCTTTCAATTTTAAATAGGGTTTGAAGATTTAATATACTAACCACTCTTTTGGTGACAACATCCTTTTTTTTTCTTGAAAGACTGAAAAATTTCAATAATATTTCAATCTCCTGGGCAAGAGATAAAGACTTTTCTTTTTTTCTTTCATTTATAAGTTACTCCTGCCTTTCTAGAGGACCCCTCTTCTCTACTTTTGAAGAAAGATGACTTCCCAGAATTTTTAAAGATATAAATGGATTAACAGCTGTAAAAGCCATTGTGGAAACTTGAGTAGGGGCAAAGAAGGAAAAAGGAAAAAGAGGCAAGGTAAGGCAAGGCAAGGCAAGGCAAGGTAAGGCAAGGCAAGGAAAAGTTGTTAGAACCATGAGGATCACATATTGTCAATAATCTTGAATGCTGTGCAGGCAAGGATCTGAGCTGGAGAGTGAGAGATTCCCAAAATTGAGCCTGAAATAATTGTGAACTATCCACCCTTTTGAAGGAAGAAGCAGGCTGAGAAAGATTCAAAGCTGTTATTTAAGGAACACAGGGATTTCAATCCTGATACGTATCCCTGTAAGTTATGCTTCTCAGAGTAAGCATTTGATCCATTAACAATATTTGTTTCTGGATTCAAATTTGCCTGGCGCATTAAATACACAATCCTACCTTAGTTTATCAAATTATTTTCTTGCTCTAAGTAGAATAAAAAGTTCTGGTAGATATTTGTAAGTTAATATTTATGAAGATTTCTGAGACACGAGTTATTTCTTTAAATCATTTTATTTGGATGGATAAAATCAGAAACAGTATTTATAATTCTTATTACAATTTTTTCAATGAGGAATTAAAAGTTCATTCTAGTCTTATATTGTTTGATTAATAATTTGTTTACTTAAGCAAGTAGGTACTTTACTTGAAGGTCCTTGAAGAAGAAAATATTATATATTATATGCTTTCCATGTGAAACATTGATAGGAACAGGGCAACTATTTCTATATTATAGAAAACATTCTTGCTTTTTTTTATTAGTAAGTTTATTTTCAGCATAATCGGTGTTATTTCAAAGTTGATCTTAAGTTTAAAACCTATCTAATTTCTGAGGTATAGAATTGAACAGTGAAGCATCCTGGAAGGTGATTTCAAGCAAGGAAGTAAAAAGGGTTGCTATCTATTATGAAAAAAAAAGAAAGGAAAAGGCAAAAGTAAAACAAAAAGATAAAGAGTTAACATGAATAAAAAATCAGTGTGATATGAGATGCTTTCTCTTGGTTTTTGAAAAGATGAGAAAATAAAATGCAGTTCTTTAAATAAAAGTCTTGTTTGACATTCAGTTATAGAAGTATAATAACCATATATGTAAAATCTTTATGCATATAAATATTTGGTGTTTTGTAACCTTAGTCTTTTACACAGGTACCTCTGCTTGTTCCAAGACTTCAGGTTGCATTCATTTCCAAGTTCAATGTCGCAGCCAAGCTAATGTGTGAAATTCTGTAAAATGACATCTGAAAATAATCCCCTAAAATGTATCAGTGTGTGTTTAGTGGAAGTGCTGCTCAATGCCTTTTTTTCCAAGCTTTAGTATCTGTTGTGGAACATTTGGTGTTTACATGAAGCTCACAGATAGTGAATGTTTTGAATTTAATGAGGTCATTATAAAATGAATGTTTATTGTAATGCATAATTTACAAAGCTTTAACATTTTGTCTTTGAAAGACTTCCGTAGGATAAACCAGGCAGGCAAGAAAAGGAAAGAACTGTTAATTTAAAAATGTTAAGGACATGAGGGAGGAAGCAATGACTTATTCATATTAACATGAGTTGTACTTATCACCTAGAATATGTCATATAGATAAATACATAATTAGTCATCTTACCTTGGCTGAGGACAGTCATCATATTCAAGAGTCTACTCTAGACTTGCCTACTATTTTCTTGGAGGCACATTAACCAACTAGGAGAAGGGGAAGGAGAAATGAAGTAAAGAACTTGCCAGAGCATGCTGAAGTAGAGAAACTGAATAGCCAGGGTCCTAAGTTGCTTGCTGTCATTTCCTTATGAGCATAAATAAGGTCTTATATAAGAAAGAAAAATAAAACCAAACCAAACATTACAGCTGCCTCGAGTGTAGGAATTTATTATTTTAAAATCCCTGCCCTCACAGAATGCAGGGCAGGATTTTTTTGTTCTTTTTGCTAGCTTAGTGGTGAATCTGAAAGGTCTGACTTATTACCCATTAGATGTGGGAGTTCTCATGAACAGACGGGGAAATAATTCACTGAGCTTGATGAGGCTGGCTGTAGGTAAAACAATTGAAGTTGCCAAAAAATGGAGAAGGCTTTTGGCAAGAAACAAGATCAGAAACACAATGAGGTTTAGGAGTCACCAACTATCAAGACCATAGCACTATGCAAATGACATGAAGCAGCTCCTGAGGTTTTCAGCGTCTGGAAATATCTTCATCTCACCTATAAACTGTTTCCTTCCACATTCTTCATCTTTTGTACTATTGAAATATAATCCGCTTTATATATTAGTAAAGGTTTGGGGCATTGGCTTTTTGGTTTTGTTTTTTGAATTCTGTATCTATTGCTTAATACAGTTGCCATTTAGAGAACAAAAGGTACCCTTGGTTTTGAGAGTGAAAAACTAAGAGGGAAAGAGTAATACTTTAGTGGAAACTCTACAGATTGTCTGTCATAGTACATGCAAAAAAAGTTGTAGTCTAAAATGAAATTTTGACTAGAGATCAATATATTAGACACAAAGACACAGGAAAATCACACACAAAAACGTCAGGAAACAAACAACAGAAGAAACTTAACTAGAGAGGGGTTCTAAAAATGAAGTAGTCTCTGTTGTGTAATATTATTGCTGGCACTGAACAATGTGTGTAGGAAAGGAGGAAAGAGAACCTAGGAATAAATTCTGGTCCATTGAGTAACTGTCCAGACAGTTGATCTATCTGACCATAAAAATAGTCAAACAGTTATTCCCATGAAATTTTAGGTTCCAAGGGATAATCAAAATTAGAAAAAGATCCAAGTTCATCCAAGTCCAATCAACAAAGATTTATTGTTCTGTGAGAGTTTCTATTTCCTCTGGTAAGACGTGGAATTTGCAAAGTTGCATGATTGTATGAGATTGTTTCTATACAAGATATAACCAAAGAGTTTGATGCAAGGAACTATGACTATTCTGAATGTGATGTAAGGGATGAATGGGTATCACATCACTGAAGCTTAATGCAATGCACTTTGTCCCTGAAAACACAATAAAAAGCAAAATACATTATTTCAATTTACATGAGAGAAGACAAAGTAGAACATGGTTTGTTCTTGCCAAAAAAGAAGCCTCAGGTTTTATAATAGGTTCTTTGAATCTCAGAAAATCATGACGAGAAGAGAGAGACAAAACAGTTTTTTCTATGCTGAAGGATACTTAGCAAAGCAAATTTGTAGTCCTCGGACTACTACAGCCAGGACACTGTCTAAGAAAATGAGTCTTTTTAAGTCTTAGACACCTTAGGAAATGAATTACTGGGCTCTTTACCATTGTAAAAACCATTGGGGAAAAGTACAGATCAACAAAGATTATCTCTATTGATGGAGAATTTCTTTCCAGAACTATCTATTTTACACAGTGTCTGGGATACACTTGTATGGTGAACCATACTTCAGAAACATGGTAAGAAGTTTTTCTTAGCAGAATTTTGGTTGTTAAAGCTCATTTTGAAATTGGTATCTGGAGACATCTTATGTACAATGAAGAGGCTGTCAGATCATTTGAACATTTTTGTGATTATTGTGCTCTGCCTTCTATTTCTGCCTAGTTAATATCAGGCTGATTTGACAAAAAAAAAATAAAAAAAAAAAAAATTAACTGTTGCCTGAGGTATTTCTGCTTGTATTTACTCTATCATTAGGATTAACAATTGCAAATTTGGTAGGTGAAAGGACTCTGCCAGTGAATTAAGCTGCAAGCAATCCCACTTTCCCTCTTCTGGTCCTTTTTTAAAGCAGTTGCATAAGGTATTGATTCATTATATCAACAGCTTCCTATTGAGTTTACCCTAGCGAGGACAGTTTCCTCATGTCTTGAACCTCTCAGTTCTCCACAGGAGATGGAGATAATTTCTTTTTGTAATGGAAACTAAGCATCTTCTATACTCTTTATTTATTAAATCAGAGTGGATTAAGGGATTCCAGATTTTCTCCTCACCTGAATTACATTTGTGATGGTCACAGGAAGTGGCAGATAAATTTTGACAACCCCAAAAAAATTCCCAAGTTAGGGTGAGAACTAATAATTTTTAGAGGAATAGGTGACAGCTGACACAAAGTGGCTGTCCTTGAAGATCAATATGCTGTTGAGTAAAAAAAAAAATAAAATCCATTTTCACATATTGTAGTCTCTTTCATGTCTGTGTAACTGTTAGAAATCTACTGTTGACACTTGAGTGGCAGACAGTGTGAAGAAGTGGCAATTTTTTTCATGGAGGAAATGAACTAAGGGATAGTTCTGCTGAATATGTACCTTATCAAAGAACAGAGGAGTAATAAGCCTTTTCCACAGCTAAAATGTGAAGGAGACAGTGTGAGAGGCAGAGGGAAGATATTTACAGATAATATGCGAGGCCACTGGAGGAATGTGAGTAAGTAAGTGGGGTTTATACATGAACTTTGAGATGTGCTAAAAATACTAGACATACAATTTATTATGTCAGGTTCCCTTCAAAGTAATGAATAATTTTTGAAAATTTTGAACTAGACAACAGTGTCTAAGAATTTCTATTGCCCACGTTATTAAAAACTGTAATAAAAATCAAACTGATAGTTCATCAATAATCAGAATAAAGACATTAAACAAAAAAAAAGATAAAAAGGAAAAAAGAAACACAAAAAGAGAAAATATGATAAATTAGATTATGTAAGAATTCAAATGAAACTGAGAATAAAGTCTTTATTTTTCTGCTTTATCTTTATTACTTTTTTCCCCA
The DNA here is from genome assembly GCA_004320125.1 of Scolopax mira. NCBI lineage: Eukaryota > Metazoa > Chordata > Aves > Charadriiformes > Scolopacidae > Scolopax > Scolopax mira. The sequence continues at coordinate 31,735 of BJBW01004003.1, forward strand.
GCGAAGAGAAAACTATTTTTTCCCATTAAAATGAACCTTGCTCATTGGAAGAAGGTATATATTTAAAAGTTTATTGTAAGTACAAAAAATATAAATATTTATAATTAACTCTGGTCATTAGATGCTACAAGAAAAAAGACTGAAAATGTAACTGTTTTTCAGACAGACAGGAAAAAAGTCAGTGGTGATTTCAGAAAATTATCAACTTAGTAGAAAAGTAGGCATATTTTTGCCTACGGTTTATCTAAATGCAAATCATAATTGTTATCTAAGTAGAGAATATTTCTGTAAAACTTTATAAGAAAATTGACAAATTACACCATTACTTTTCACTCTTTTATGTCACTTAAAGCTATAAACATGGGTAGTACTGTATGTAAAAGTTAAACATTACAATTCTAACGTATTTCTATGTATACCCTTTTGTTTAGGAAGAAAAAGAACAACTCTAGAAATCAATATTCCCCTCTCTTTAACAGACAGCCCTACCTCCAGTCTGGTTATGAATAACTGAAATATTTCTGGACTGTTTCACAATATTCTCTGATACTCTGAACTGCAGTATTCTCCTGGGGAGAAAAAAAAGAGGGATTTAATGAAGCAGCCTCTATTTACAACATTTGGAAGTATCAGCAGAGGAATGTAATGTACTCATAGCTGTAAATGTGCAACAAACAATACAATTCAAGAATACAGCACAAATTAAATTGTGATTTATTGGTCTGAGAGTTGGAAGGCAAAAATTTACAGAAGAGAAAGTTTATTCTTTTTCTCTAATGGTCCTACCTGGCTAACTGCAAACACCCATAGAGCTGCTCACTCACTTCCCCTCTCCTGTGGGACATGGGGGAAATAGAAGGAAAGCAAAAGACTTGTGGATTGAGACAATTATAGTTTAATTGGGAAAGACAAAGCTGCCTGTGCAAGCAAAGCAGAAAGAGGAATTTATTCATCACTTCCTATCAGCAGGCAGATATTCAGCACTTCCTAGGAAGCAAGGGCCTCAGCAAAGATAATGGTTGCTTGGGCAGACAAATGCCATAACCATAGGTATCCCCCTTTCCTTCTCCTTTCACTGAGATTTTAATGTCGTATGGTACAGAATTCCCCCTTGGTCAATTTGTGTCATTTGTTTCCTTGCAGCCTGTCACCTACCCCCAGTCCACTTGATGGGGGTGGGAAGGGCAGTAGTGTAGGTTAACCCCAGAAGGCAACTCCAGCCCCACGTAGCCACGTGCTCACTGCCCTCAAGCGGAGTGGGGAAGAAATCGTAAAAGCAAGAAAACTCATTGATTGAGAATTTAATGGGTAGTTTAATGGGTAAAGCAAAAGCTGTGCATGTAAGCAGTGCAAAATTAGGAATTAATTCACTGCTTCCCATAGGCAGGCAGGTGTTCAGCCATCCCCAGGAAACAGGACTCTGCCAAGTAATGGTTATTTGAGAAGACAAGTGCCATCACTCAAAACACCCCTTCCTCCCCCTCCCCCCCCCCCCCCCCCCCCCCCCCCCCCCCCCCCCCCCCATTTTTCTTCATCCCCCAGCTTTTATTACTGAGCATTACATCATATGGTATGGGATATCCATTTGGTCATTTGGGGACAGCTGTCCCAGCTCTATCTATCGGTGAGAGAAGCAGAAAAAGCCCTGATGCTATATAAACACTGTTCAGCAATAAGTAAAACATCAGTGTGTTATCAAAGCTGGTTTTGTCACAAATCCAAAACACCATACAAGCTCCTATGAATAAACTAGACACATTCCCAGACAAAATCCATAAAAGGGGCAGGGCAGAGAAAGTTCAATTTCATATAAAAAAGTGTACTGGGCCTGACTGGGATAGAGTTAACTTTCTTCATACCAGACTGCATGGTGGTGTGTGTTGTATTTGTGACTAAAACAGTGTTAACACCACATCCATGTTTTCTCTACTCCTAAACAGTCCTTGCAAAACATGAAGGCATTTTCTCTTTTCCACTCTGCCCTGCCTCCTTGTATGGATTTTGTCTGGTACAGTCAGTCTCTTTAAATACATACAAATCATGAAATTTACCCAATCATAGATACTAATTAAAAGTGGCAAAAAGAGCATGAGATGGAAAAGTTCATTCCTTCCTAGCCATCCAGGTGTCTTATCCTTCTGTAAGAGTTAGTTTGTGCTCCAAACACCGCAATAATACTTTAGCTCATAATTCTCCTAAGTGCTGAACAAAACCACAAAAACGTCTTTAAGTGAAACTCAAAGTTTCAATCAGATGAATAGTAGGAGAAAATATGAGAATGACACAAAGCTAAAACCAGAACATAACACATAAAAAGGAAAAGTATATCTTTCAAGAGGGAAGTTGCATATTGAAAACCAGATCATGAAATTTAACTACAAGCAACTTTAGGTCAGCCAGCAAAGTAGACCTTGCTTGAGAAACATTTCTAGTCAGGTCATTCTTTTCCGTTCATTTGAAAGCTGGAAGCTTACAGAAGACGTGTCTCTAACCTGTTAAGCTACCATATAAAACTTCACTAGACAGAATATACTGCATGCAGGTCAATTTGGAGCATTATTTCCCTTTCCTGAAACTTATTGTTGTCTACCACTGGAGCACAAGATTTCAAATATGGTACTTCTTATTAAGGACGCAAGGGTAACAAATCTACTTCTCAAAAATAAATGAACATTTTGCAAAGTACATTGGATTTCTTTTGATGTGCTTTCTTTCTTTTTTTTTCATCCGATGTCATAACAAACAATTATTTGTAGAAACGGTGAAGCTGCATGAGAATGCCTGCTAAGCTTGAAATAGACAAATAAGCGTTTGATGGACTGAGCTGTCTAAACGCCATAAAAGCTCAGCTTTGCCAAGAAATAGTTCCTTGCCATCAACTCTTTTGCAGGAGAACATTCATAATCATCTTTGTCACTCTTACTGAGACAATGATTTACATCTTTAATGGTGATATTAAATAGGAGTGGCACACTTCACATTTTAAAGTACTCATAAAACTTTAAAAGATTAAACAGTACTTTTTCTAAGTATCCCACTGGTAGACTTTTAATTCTGCTTCATCTTTGTCCAGTGGCCAGGCATGTAAAACTGAGAAGGGAAATTATAATTTTTAGCTATATAATTCATTCACAGTGGATACAAAGACCAATCTCCTCATCATTTTAACATCTGAGGTATTGTCGGCTACTTTTGGTTCCATTTGTATGTTCTTCAGGAGAATACAAAATTATGCTGAAGCAATACTGAAGTTTAACATGAAAGAAAACTGAAAGAAAACTAAAACAGATCAATAGCAAAAGAGGAGTTTGAAGTTAGCATGATCCAAGATAAAATCTTTCCATCCAGTGTTAAAGAAGAGATTATGAAAGACAGTGAAAGGATTTGAACAATGCAAGATGAACAAGGGTCAAGAATGAAGGATCAGAAAGGGAGAGAAGTGGAATAGATCGAAAGACAGAGAGATAGGCAGCCTAGTAAAACAAAATAAAATAAAAAGACACTATAAGAGAAAAATGAAGAAGTGGTTTTGTGAAAAAGAACAGAATACAAATAAAGATTTAAATAAAAAGCTTGGAACATTTAAAGAAGATTATTTTCAAAGACTAGCAGCTCAGCTTTTCTTATGAAAAAAGCTCAGCTCATTAAACATTGTTGTGTAAAGACCAAGAATTTAAAAAAAAAAAAAAAAAAGAGGTGTGAGTTACTTTGAAGATCTTGAACTGATCTACTCTTTCATCAGCCAGCTATTCTATGTTCTTAAGGACCATACCGTAAGTCTCAAGATTGTACTAAACAGCAATCATCAACTGAAATCTGTGTGATCTTTGTTTATTTTTTTGGACTGAGAACATTTGAATGAAATTGCTTTAAAGCTGCTGTATTGGAAGGAACAGAATCTTAGGTGAGTTAGAGAAATAATCTTGGAGTTCAGAACAAGCAAATCAAAGCAGATGTAAAATCGTAGTGGTTGCTTAGTTATGTTTAAGTGCAACTTCAATATTCAGGCTGAGGATTCAAAGAGGTTGAAGTGTAGCTTTTCAAGGCCAAATTCATCTACTTGTCCTTTGAAATCTTAGATCTTAACAGCTATTTTTTTAATGTTTCTTTGGCAAATAACAGAAACAAAAAAATCAGAACATACTTAATCTACATATTTAGTATCAGTGTGTCTGTAACATTGTGCCTTTCAATTTAATTAGCTTCATATCTCTTTGTCAACCAAAGCCAGAAGCCAATCTCTATGTATTAGCATCGCAAAAGGTAATCAGTTTAAAAATGACTGGTCTGTACCAATATCAAGAGGAAATATCTTTTTCTACACTTAATGTGAAGTTGCACCTACCAATCTCTCTTATTCAGTGAAACTTATATTGCTCAAACATGGAGTTAGAGTGTCTGATAAATGGTTCACGGCTTCTCAGAAAACCCTATGCCTATCTAAGAGATTATACTGGAAAATTAACAAATAGCTTTAGCTTTTTTAGTGATTATATTTCTAAAGATAAATTATAAAGAAGAATCTGATCCTTGGAAAAAACTAAAATAAAACATGTTTAGAAGCTATGAATGGAAAGTTGAATTAATTTTACTGTAAGGTTAAATGTAAATTGAGAAGTAGCTGCTTGCAAAAAATATTAATTAAACTCAACATTTCTTTAGAACCAGCCTCTATGAAGAAGTATCTTATGATCTTAAATTATTCCACACTAATTCATCTAGAATTTCAACTATAACAAAAGTGGAGAATCCCGTAATTTGGTCTACATTTCCTGTTTTGTCCATCTTTTGTGTTCCAACAGCAATATACTATGACCAATTTTTATTCAATATAAATAAGTATGATTGACCTATTATTTCAAGGTAAGCTGCTGCTATGGTTCTTTTCAAAATAAACAAGTGAAAGAATATCAACTGTATTTCTAAAATTCCTTTCTATACTGGTTAAATTCCAGATGTCTGAATATTTTTGGTATTGTCTAATTGGCCCCTTCTCAGCATAGTTTCCATGACTAGAATAAACACTATATAAAAATAACTGATCAAAATATAAATATATGTGGAATTATGTAAGATATCTTATCCACTAGTGTCTTCTAGAATGTCAGTACTACGTTGAATATCTAAATTGAATATCTAAAAATAATTGTGATATATTAAAATCTTCCAAATTGGCAAGTTTCATACTCAAGATTTACACACAACACATTGCATTTCCAGTACCATACAAACTAGAGGTAGAAAATGTCCTCTTGCCATCCAGTTAATTTCAGGTAAACATAATTTTCAGGCCCTGAAGACGATTTGCTAATGGTTTTGGCCTGGATTGTCTTTAAACAAGAGTAGTTTATCATAAAATTTAAAAATTCTTCTGTCTACCCATAACGCATACTGGTATGCTGAGTAAATTTGAACAGTCACATCTTTCCTCTTCCACAATCCACACTTGAGTTCTTTCTTCAATCAACAGGGTATGTCTTATCTGCCTTTTTTCAGCTGTTCATATGTGTTACATCCTGTCTTGACTAATGAACTTGTTGTTTATGCCACTCAAGGGTGGGACATACTTCCATGTGTTTTAAAGTTCAGAATTAATGTCTTGTTTGCATTCAGCTAAAGCCTACCTATATATGTTTTTTACACTTGTTCTCACTGTCCTTGCAGGATTTCTTGTGTCAGTGTAGGTTCTTGGTGTCCTGTGATCCTGCAGTAAATATGCCAACTCTTCCTACCACACGCAGTAGCAGAAGCATGCAACATTTGAGAAGCTCTTTTGTTATTTCAAACAGCAATACAGCGTCAGTTCTTGGCTTCTTGGATTTGCACTAAAGTATACTAGAAAGTAGTAAATTTCTGGCTGGTTATCATGGTAGCCATAAAGTTTATGACAGATAAATAGGTGGATTTCTAAATTATACACATGGTAGGGCTAAAATAGCGTCCTGCAATATTTATATAACTACAATATTTATATTGTTACTTAATCAGCATAATTTTGTCTTTAAAGGATCAGTGTGAACATAAATTAGAACAAACTTCAATTCCCCAGTCCCACACTACTGAGAATCATCTCACATGGAAGATAGTGTGAAAGAAAATATTCTCATAGTAAGGTAAAGATGTGTATTTATGTTCCTTGCAGTAAGATAAAAAAAAAATATGCTTTAACTGAAAAATGCTTATACAATAATGGTGCCAAAACATTGAATGTTCTGATTCAAAACAGTTGCAAAATTTAATCATTGCTGAGTTAGCAGAACTGGCAAATAGATTCAGCCAGAATAGATCTTTTTCCAGGAAACAAAGATTTCAACATCTTGTAATTACATATTGTAATAAATGTAATTATTGCTAACGCTGCTGTAATTATTACATTTATTGTAATAATTTGATATTTAAGTCTCCACCTTCTGTGTGTTCAATTCACTAGACGAAAGCCAGCCATGTTCAATGTGATAAACATTTAGAGTATATTTAAACGTTGGTAATCAAATTAAAGGGTAACAGTGACAATAATAGTATTTAAAGAATAACAAAACTCATCTACTCAGTTCTAGTTTATTATTTGGGTCAAAATTTCCAGATATTAAGGTCAACCTAAAGTTATATCTTTTCCATATAAAGATAAAAACTAGCAACAGACTCTAAAACTGCCTAAGCAAAACTAGCAGTAACAGCTTCTCAGTATAAAATAAAGTGTAGTTAATCAAGGTAATAAAGGTCATGCTTAAGGAAGCTGTGTAAGCAGCGTTAGCAATAATTAACATATTAATCAACATAAATTTAACAATTAGGAGAAGACAATAAAGGAATTAGACATATTTCTCTCCAATCCCTTTCATTAAGAGCAGCATTCATTTACTGCTTTTGTGGTTTATTACAATTGAAAATATTGAATCATGAAATTACAGAGATATAATTTTTAGAGGTATAGATGCTGAAAAGGGACTATATTTACTTACAAAACCACTTTTCCTCTCATATATCTTGTTATGGCATTTACATAGCAATGAAAATTAGCAGAAATTTCAAAACTCTCCTTTACAGAAATATGAAGTCATGGGATAACAAGGACAATTGTGGTAATATACCATACTGTATTGCCTCAGCACTATACAGTACTGGATGCAGAGTGATGAATAGAGGATTATATCTTGAAATTTTCAAGTGCAGCATGTTGATAGCCAAAGATAAATAAGTTGTGACAAAATATGCAGAATGAGGGAGATCATCAAAATGACAGATTCTAGCCATGGTCATGCTATTGCGACTCATGATTTAAAGTTCAGTCAGTCACACTGAGTTCAGTGCTCCTGGAGTAAGATGTCATTTCACAGAAGCAAAGCATCACAAGATAGCTAATCCTTTAGTGGCAAATTGCCAGGCTTCAGGCTGTACCCTGGCATTAATTATTGACAATATCCCAGCCAGGAAATGACCTTATCACCCCAGCTGGGACTGAGAAAGGATTAGATATGTCACATTCTGAGGTCGCAATTAGTGTGGTTATTAGCAGGGTAACACCTTGGGGAGCCGAGGTGGATAATTTAGCATTACTAGAGAGAAGCGTGAGATTTCCTACTGTGGAATCACACTGTCTTGGACAGTGCTAACCAACATTTTATAATAAGGCTGTATAATGACAGTTTGCACTTGAGACTAATTTTCAAAGTTCCCTAGTCCAAAGCCACTATTTCTTTATAAATCTCCTTTCAACAGCAATAACTGTGATTCTCATTTCCAGTGGCATGGCAATATCATATAGAGTCAGTAGCTCATGATAAGAGAAAAAGCATAACTAGATACGAAATTTAAATATTACCATATATATATTATTCATTATATATTGCTGTCTGCATAAGTTTTCTATACTTTAAGAAGCATTATTCAGAGTTCAAAACTCCATAATGTCTTTAAAGTTTAAGCTCAATCATCATTCACCTGTCTCAAAATCTAAATAAACTCTTTAGTTTCTTTGAGTTTCCAAATACTTTTGTAAATGTTTTAGAAGCTGAAGAAAATGTTATTCTGGTACTTGATCTTGAAGGAAAGATTTAACAACCTTGCAGGGAAATTCTTCTGAGGTTCAATTTAAAAATATAGAGTCTCAAAAAATGAGTTTGAAAATGGTAAATAAATAATTTAAAAAAGGGGAGGGGAAGCTACTGGTTAATTTCATACACAAGATATTATAGTTTCTACACAGATGTCAAGGCCAATTCAAGAACTTTAAACATGACACTACAAGAGTTGAAAAGGAGTTTTTTTGTATTGATATCGTCTTACTATTTGAACAGGTATGATTAAAAAGGACACAGAGAGGTAAAAATTTGGAACATTTCTATTTTCTACTCCATATACAGAAAGCAGAATATAAGAATATAACACATATTTTATTTTTTTTTTTTTTTAATTAACTCCTGCTATTGGTAAATCAAAGCACTCAAAGTAACTCCCTGAATTAGAAATTCTGAGTGGTTAAACTTCAAACTTCCTATATGCAAATCTAATGAAAAAAAGATAGTATGGTGGGGAGCTCAGTCAAGGTGACTACACCCTCCACAAAATCCGAATGTTTAAATTTAAATAAACTGTATTGAATACCTCAGTTTAGACCAGGATATAATGACACAGAGGAGCTCATTTAAGAAGAATTCTTTTCATTCAGTGAATGCTGATACTTGCTTTCTGCTGTTAATTTTTATTCACAACAGGGTAATAATAGTCTTTCGGTTAATGGCATGTTTATTGGAAACTTTTTGTTTTTTCTAACCAGGAAGAGTGAAAGAAAATGATCAATTTTTAAAGGTCTTCAGAAAAGTGAATCCATTGCCCACAGGAGCTGCTTTCTTTGTAGTAACTGCTGACAAAATAGATGAAATCTGTACTATAAACACTATGTTGTGTCAGGTATGTCCTAAGCTCTAGCTACTTCTCATGTCCTGCCATCCAAGCTGACAGCAGGTGAGATTCTGGTGACTATAAAGTTAAGGTGTGGAGGCAACATGTAATTTTACATGGGCTGTGCCTGGATATTGCAAATCTTAAACAATATCACTTCTATCTATTATTTATTTTGTTATGTGGAACTGAAGCTTACTATGCTCAGCACTTATTCTCATTAGTAATTTTTGGAATTTCCAGCGACTGATATACCTGCCAATGTTTATTCCCCTTAGAAATTACGCATCCAGCAGCTCCCCTTTGGGCTCCTGGTCTGAGAAGTGTCACACTTTCAGGCATTCCCTGGTTTACTGCTTTCTCCTTCAGCCTCTGCTGACCTGGAGAGGAAATACAGAACTCCCCAGACAAATGGCTCAGACACCTAACAGTATTGCTTTTGGTTCCTTCAGCCTGATCTTCTTTACTCTCTGTCTCTGCTGAAGAAAAACATGGAGCCTCTCCTCTCCAAACTTTCTGGCTCTTGAAAATCATTAGATCTGAGTGTACAAAACAGGGCTTCTGGTAGTCTAACATTGATGTCCTGTTTGGGCAGTATAATCTGCTCCTACTAGCTTGCAGCCTAGCACACAGGAAGCGCTACTTGGCTGGCCCTTCACAAGAAGCCCTGTGCTTGACAACAACTTACCATTCCTAGAGTTAAGATGTGTTTTAATTCTCTAGATTCAAATAATTGCTCTATTTTGGCACATAGTTTAGGCTTCAAGAGCCTATTACAATGTATAAAACTGGAAAACAGCAGGTGCTTCACTGCATAGACAAAGTTTTAGCTGAGAAACAAATGCGGTTTCCCAGAACCAGGGGGAACTGCTGTTCACCTCCTTTCACAGTCAGTGTACTACAGGACGGAAGCAACAGCACTTATAATTTTAAATACAAATAAGGGAAGTAATTGGAAAAAAATTTACATTTAGATCGTAGAGGACAAAGATAACTGTGGGACCTTTTGAGTGGCTGAGAATTGATGAACACTGCATAAACATATGCATGTGTTAATTCATGGTATCTAAATCAACTAGAATCTTAGCATCTAGGTCAGACACTGCTCCCATTATCCACTTCTGTGTCTTTCATACTCATCTCCAAAGTTATTAATATTAGAGATCTCTAATATTAATATAATTACAGTGATCATTGGTTTTCCAAATTTAAATCATCCCTATACATTGACAGCCCAGTATACTTAATTCAGTATTGACATCAAACTTAACATAAAAAAGTGGTTCATCTACATGATCTTTCAAAATATTTTCTGGTATATTTCAGTAAGTAATTTATAGAAACGCTTAATTTGTCTAATGGAAATTATTTACTTTTGAATCTGGATTCACACTGCTGATGCTTACATAATGAAAAAAACCAGGAATTTTTATTTTACAAGATTGTAAGTTGTAAAATTAATGACATGATGTGCTGGGTCTGGTGGGGAAAGGGTTAATTGTTCCCAGGACCTAGCAGGGACACAGGTATTCCATCCCATTTGAGCCACGCCCAGGGGGAGGGGCCTGAGCTAGCCGGGGAGGGGGAGGGACAGGAAGTGACATAAAAGGAGGAAGTCCTGCCCCTGGGGCAGAAGGAGCAGGGAGAGTAGTGTGGTTGGGTGC
>BJBW01004004.1:0-46520 GCA_004320125.1 Scolopax mira
TGGTCCTTTGTTCCCATCTACGGCCAAACCACGACATCATCTCTTGCCCTAAAATAATGTAGGCCAAAACCAAAGTCAAATCACCTTTCAGGTATTTCTTTTGTCTCTTGCTTGATTTTCACTTGGATGTCAGTCAGAATGTTGCTGAGAAGAAAGTGAGAATACAACTCATGATTTGGATGGAGCAATTAAGCCTGCTGCCCCACTATTATCTCCACGCAGTATTTCTCATGCTCTGTGTCATACTATTAGGAAGAATTGCTTTCTTGTTTGTACTTCCTACTCCAGACCTCGCTGTATATCAGTGAGTACAGTTATCTGTGCATAGTTTTCTATTTATGTTTATGCCCATTAAAGCCAATGAGAAGCTTGAACAATACTGAGTGTAAACTATAATCAGCATGTAAAGTTTGTTGTGTGTCCTGGGATCTTTGGATGAAAGGCTCTCTATATGCCTCATCGTTATTAGTTTTTCCTGCATCATTTGTCAAGATAAATACATGGCTGTTGTTTAGCACAATGTACTGGAAACTTCTGACTTGCAAATTAATCTGAAACATAGAACCATATAAAAACATTTTATGCATCTAGCATTGATGATTTAATTTCTGCTCTTGAGAAACAGTCAAAGGAAAGTTAGCAATACATATACACAAGTTAAAAGAACACATGTAATGAATTAAAAATCATTGCCTTCAGTTAGACACCAATTGTCACTATGGAACGGTGATTATGATGGGGAATCAAAGTAGAATAACACAGCCAATACAAAAAGCTTCTATTATACTGATAAAAATAAAAGCACAGGACCTTTCAGAATGCAAAGGCAGATTCATCCATAAAAAATATTGTAGAAATCTAATTCTAGTACTTTTCATGGAGCTGAGCATGTAATGTCTGCTCACATGTAAAGATACCCTTGAGGAGGAAAAACAGGAGGAGGTGCTTTATGTTTATGCATTGGGTTGTCTCTGTGGAAGAAAACTGAAGAAGTTATGAGGTTGATTAAATTTAAGTTGTGTTTGGGAATTATGCACAGACCAGAAATGAAGGTTGATGATTCAGGGTCTTTCTGCTAGCAGAGATGATGTTCTAAATAATTTTTATTTATTCCACTTTACTCAGAAGTGTCACATAGTAATACGTTACACTCCGTCATGCTGTGTTATGCCATTTTCATGACGTCCATATGACTTAATGTGGAAGAAAATCTGAAACACATTACTGTGAGGCATGGGACTTTAGGCTCTTTGAAATAAAATAGTTTTGATTTCTGGGAATTTCTGTCAACCATTTGCTGTATTCCTCACTCTGTCTCCTGGTGAACAGTCTGAATAATCTGGGAAACAACTTTTCTTCCCTCAAGTCTGACCCCTCTCAATCACCAAGACCTTCTCCACCCTTTTCCTAGCCTTCATCCTGACCATGCAAGGTGGACAGCTTGGGTAGGTCCAGGCCAGTGCAAGCTGATTCTAGAGCCTAAAAAGTGCTAGGAAAAAAAAAAAAAGAAAGATGGAAACATGTCTGCTTGTACATTGCCAGTCACTACTAATCACTACAACCAGGTGGTCTCTCCATGGCCTGCTCTCTGCATTAGATGAGGAGTATATGCAGAGTTATTTGTTCTGAATATAGATCCTAACATGAATCAGAAACAATTCCCCAGAGAAACCTTCAGAGCTATGGCCAGTAAGCACTGGCTGGAGAGCTGTTTGGTTAGTGTTTTCCAGTCAAGCTATTTGAGAAGAATTCATAGAACATCTGTCGAGTCTTTGCTAGGCTGTGTAAGTCTGGGAACACATTGTCAGTCCTCATTGTTGAACATTGGAATTAGCACACCAGGCCCATGTGGATACTGGACCTGACCTTAGAGTTCACTGTTTAATTTCTGCTGTTCCCTCCCTCACTCTCAGAGGTTTAATTTTTCATAAATGTTCTGACTGCAGTAGTCAGTGGATAGTCTCATAATTATGCAGACTCTGTTTTTCTTTTAAAACAAATGTTGTCCCTTAACTCAGTGCATTCCCTTAACCTATAACCCTTAACATCAGTGCATTCCCAAGAGCAAGAAATTGAGCAAGAGAAGCAAAGGAAGCAGGAGACCTGTTCGGTTGAGCAGGGACCTTCTGAAAAAACTGAAGTGGAAGAAGGAAGTTTACACTGAGTGGAAAAAAGGACTGATCACTTGGGAGGATTACAGAGATGCTGTTAGACTATGTAGGGANNCAAGGCCTCCTTGGAATTAAAATTGGCAAGAGATGTCAAAGTCAACAAGAAGGGGTTCTTCAATTATACTGGAGGCAAAAGAAAAACTAAAATGTGGGCCTCCTGTTGAATGAGTCAGGCGCCATGGTAACAGAGGATGCAGGGAAAAGCAGAGTTGCTGGAAAGGTGATGGAATGCCTCGTCCTGGGTGTCATCTCAAAGCATATGGAGGAAAAAAAAAGCTATCAGAAGTAGTCAACATGGATTTACCAAGAGGAAGTAATGTCAGACTAACCTGATAGCTTTCTATGATGGCATGAATGGTTGGATAGATGAAAGGAGGGCAGTGGATGTTCTCTACCTTGACTTCAGCAAGGCTTTTGACACTGTCTCCCAGAGCATTCTCATAGCTAAGCTTAGGAAGTATGGCTTAGATGAATGGACAGTTAAGTGGATTGAAAACTGGCTAAAAGATAGGACCTAGAGGGCTGTGATTAGGGGCACAGAATCCAGCTGAAGGTCTGTAACAAGTGGTGTTCCCCAGGGGTCAGTACTGGGTCCAGTCCTCTTCAATATATTCATCAATGACCTGGATGAAAGGATGGAATATACCCTCAGCAACTTTGCTGATGACACAAAACTAGGAGGGGTGGCTGACACCCCAGAAGACTGGGTCTCTATAAATCCATGGAATGGGCAGTAAAATTCGCAAGGGGCTGCTCTGAATTAACATTAATTATTTGAAACCAAAGTGTTTATTGTAATCTAGCTGTCTAGGTCACTGCCTAGTCAATAAGGAGAATCTCCTCTGTAACATGGTTCATTTTGTCTTAAAATAGGTGTCTTAAATCAGGCAAGATAATCCTCAAGGAACAAGTCTGGTTTGAGCGAGCATTCAATCAACTTGGATAACTAGTTTTAAGAATATTCCTTATTTTTAGATGACTAAAATTAAGAGGTATATTTCACACAGCGGTACCTTCCCATAACTGTCCATTCAAACTTCTTTATCTTTGATATGGAGGGAGCACCAGATGATAAGAAGACTGTTTACTCCTCCATGCTTTATTTTTCCATGGAGTGCTAATGAGTTAGACTACCAATGGCAGTGGTACTATTTGAATATTGCAGTTGCAGGAGTGAAATAGCTATCCAAAGATACATCAGCTGGTAGGAATAGAAACAATTTATATTCCTTAGATAAAAAATATTCTGTTAAAAACACTTCTGAAAGATATTTATATGAAACTTCTCACTGACAGAATTCTAGTCAAAAGTCTATTTATCTTTTCTTAAGAGACGTATCTAAGATAGGGCAGATGAATCACCTTCTGGAGGTGCCTGCCTCTGAAGACTTCTATTCAGACATTCTTTAACAATGTTGCGTGAGGTAAAGCTCTGGCAACTAATGCTTTTAACCCCAGTAATGAAAGTGGCTGGTGACAAACCAGAATGAAAAGACTGAAAAAGAAATTTCATAGCACCTTTGTTGCAGGTGATATGAAAATGCCAGAATAAACCTAGAAATAATTAAAAAAATAAATGCTACCACCTGGGAAAATATTCAAGAAGAGGTCATAGGTTTTCAGCTTCCTGTAGAGATAAAGCTCGCTATTCTGGGAGATCTAACATTAGTAAGGGATTTAAATGCCAAAAGAAAGGTGTCCTTGAAGAACTCCAGAAAAAAATAATAATCCAGAGATGGAACACTTCAGATGTGATTCTCATTTACACTAAGAATATTTTTATCACATTTACAGTGTGAGCTAGCCTTGCCCTAGGTGTAATTCCACCTACTACCTACTAATTACAAAAGCAGTTTCAATTAGGTTTTTTTTTGAGATTGGGCTTTCCTACTTCCCAAATAAGAGGCTGGCTTGAAACTATGAATGATGAAGTAGCTATGAAGAGAATATCATGACCCATAAGAGTTCAAATACATTAAGTAAATTACAGTTGTCTTTTGTTTTTACATGCAAATAAAGCATTTATCAAAATACAATGTAGTATATTCTGTTCAGCTGAAGCTGTCATCATGTAAGTGTTCCACATACAGAAACGAATGATTCCAAATATTTTCATAGTTATTTTTAAATAATATAACATTCAACAATATCCAGGATTATGTTTCAGTTCTGTGGGTTTCTAGCCCATGCAGCCTCAGAGTCCATAAAGAAATAATGGGACTTAGGATAAGAAATGAATACAGTTCAGCACTGATTTATTACCTCCTATTTTTAACCTAGTTTCCTAAGAAATCAATGCTTATGTGATCGTGCTGCGTATATGTGTAGGTATTAAATTGGGCTTACTGGCCAATTTCAACTACATTTGTGTGGAAAGAAGTCTCAAAGATAGTAAGAGTGAGAGTAAACTTTGGATTGCTGAAAGTGTGGATACATCCATTTGAACTCAACACCCCAGGCTCCCTTCATTGGCAGTGCAGGGAAGTGGCCACTTACATTGTGATTTATGTAATCTATTTTAGACATTTATTGTGGAATGACACAAATCTCGGTACAGAAATGTCTATTTCTCTTCATTGGCCATAAAGAGAAATTAGTTTGATGATGAGTGGCTCAAAATTCTTCTTCAAAATTCTATGTGAGTAAGAAAGTGGTGTCCCTTTTGGGACTGGGGCTGTAGTATGGTCTCAGCTCTTGACAGGCAAGAATGCAGACAAGTGGGAAGCTTTATGATGCCCTATTTTCAGGAAAGCGTCTATCAGACTTCATGACTTGTTAGAAATCAAAGAATCCATGTGGCAGGGATGCATTGACTGAAAAGTCAACTTAGACACATGGTCAGCGGTTATGTACAATAGGGAGGAGAGGTTAGTGTAGTGGTTCCTGCTCTGCTATGTATCATTCTGGGGCAGGGCTGCAGGTCCCAGGGAACTCTTCAGTTCCCTGGGTCCTTCTGGATTTGGAGAAGTGCTCACAAATCCCATCTCTCAGAATCTCTCTATGTCCCTCGTTCCCTTCCAGTATTCTTTATTTGGGTGGAGAATACCTCTCTGATGGTTGGCCTGTCCAAATTGCGCTGATGTTTTCTGCTTTGCTATTGGCAGTTCACTGGTGTTAGTGCTCACAACCTGCCTGTTCTGAACATAGTTGCACTCCTTGGCTACCAATAGGTTGTTTGCATGGTTTGGTTATCTGTTTCCTTGAGTGCACAAAAGCTATTCAAGGTTCATTGCATTCTGTGGGATGAGTTTTACACCTGCTCCTGTACTCATCTGACCACCTTGATTCCTTGCTTCTATTCTCATCTGTGAGTATCATCAGACTTTGTTACCCTGGTGGTCAGTAAGCAAGCCAGTTTCAAAAGTAAAATCTAACAATTTTTCAGTAGGAGATAGGAGGGAAAAGAAACTGAACTTTCCCCTTTTTAAGCATTTCTTGCAAACATTTATACAAAAAAAGCTGGCAATGTGACTTTACAGGAAGATACAGAAGTAGTTTTGGTAATGCTTTTAAAGGTACCTCAATCATACCTGAGATATTTTTCCTCAAAGGTGCTTGACTAGACCTCATGACATTTTGACTCAAAAGCTTACCTTATGTGGTAGTAATAAGGGTGCACAGAAGCTCAGTTAAACTCTGCCTCACTTGAAAGCTAACAATGCAGTAGCTCTCAGGAAGATAATAATGAGAGGAATTGTTTTAATTGGAATTGCCCCAAAATACAACCTTTTGTGATAACATTATTTATTCATGAGCTATGCTATGATGTGATTGTGCGATAGATTGGTAGAACAACAAGATAATAGGGAAGAATCCTTAGGATTTGCTAAGGGAAAACTTGATGGCTTTCTGCAAAAATATGTTTTGCTCTAGCTTTTTAAAGAAGCGCTTTGGCCTGGGTGAGTGACAGCTGGGAGAAGGATTTGCATTCCCTGATCATGCTTTTTTTTAAGCCTGTGTAGAACTGTATTAAGCCAATGATTACAATCAAAGCTAATGGCTTTTGGACTTTACGTGATTATCTATAAGAGTCAAGGAGGAATTTTTCCTGGATGCCAAGTTTTAGTTTTTTCATTTTCTTCCTGCGCCCACCCCCCCCAAGTAACAGAAATAAGTAGCAGCTGGATATTGGACAGGTCACTGATTTGGTACAGAGAATTCTCACAGGAGTCTGAGTGGTTTATTTTCTCACACACTTAGAGTAATATTTGTTTTGAGATATGTTGTTGAAAAGGACATATCCTAGATTATTCTGATTTTGCTTTTCACTTTCTTCTTCAGCTGCAGGTATACCTCTTTAGCTGACGCATAATCAGTTTTCTTATTTTATGTAAACCTTGGACACCTTGATCTCTATATGATCATACCTTTTAGGTTTTTGAGGACTGAAACACTCATTACAATTAAATGTGTAGGATATTGGAAAATATATGAAATATAGATAATATCTGATAGACCTTAAGCCAGAGGACATAATTTAATGGCTCCTCTTGGCTTTATTTTCTGTGAAACCAACGACTATCGGGAATATCTGCATATTGGGAGTGTATAAATTTCATCGATGATCAAACTGAGTGACGAACAATGGTTAACCAAATCTACTGATCTACAGGAAAAGAATCCAAATACTTCAAAATTTTGCTGTTAAACAAGACAGAGACTAAATTATACTAAATGTTGTATATGAAGAATTTTCTTTTGACATCAGTGAATTTTGGACCTGCTGCTACATCTTAAAACCACATAGTGCTATTACATTATTGCAATCCTTCAAATAGATAAAGTTGCTTAATGGTGCCATTTTTGTTCCACATAGCAATTTCTGCTACAGAACCAGTCTGGAAGAGAAAGCCAATTAGAAAAATTTCTTACTTGATGTCACCTCAAGGTCTTGTTTATTTCTACTTCAATTTGTTATTTCTAAGTTAGTTAGCAGAGTAAAAAATCCAACAATAAGGTGCACCCAGTAGTGTAGTGGATTCTTGCATTTGGTATTCTATTTCATTCAAGATATGCTAAATTCTTCAGTAACACTTTTTATTTTTTATTTTTAATAAAAAAATAACTAGACATATTCAAAACACTACTGAAGTCATTTTCCAAATGAATAAATTTTCTTTTCTTTCTCATTGAAACTCAAATCTGAATTTATCTGTTTATGCAGTTTCTTGCTCTTTGTTTCAGTGACCCTCTTTCACCTGTTGTACTCACCATAATTATTTGACTTATCTGCCAGTGAGAACTCATCTTCTTTTTCTCAATCATAATTACTTCATTGAGCATTAAAGTGAAAAGACCACTTTACTCTTGTTGTTCATCCTTTCCTGATGTCAAGTTATTTACAAAGCCTTTGAATTAGTAATGTTATGATGAGAATTTTGGTAAATTATATGTGAGAGAATTAGGCCCATTATAATCTTGAATTCTCATTTGTCCTGAAACATTTTTTCCCTTCTCAGTTTCCTAAGCATTGCAGTAGTGGTTTATTACTGTTTCAAAGTGTTCTGCCTATGATATTCTGCTTAATGATAGCAGGAGATGTGACCCAACCAATGGTACATTTTTCTGACAAGCTACTAGAATTTCAAGTGTTTTGATCTCTTTCTTTTTTAAAGGCATGAAACATATGAATGTGGCTGCAAATTCTATCGTTCTTAACAGGACTTAAATCTTTGATTCCTTCCAATAATAAACAATAATGGTTTCTTTGAAGATACTCCTCTGAGAAGTGTCTGAAATTTACTCAGCTGAACCAGTTTGATAAATTTACCTTTACTCAGTAAAATGAAGGCCTGAATTTTGGTCTCATATATGTTAATTTTGGATGCTCATTGTTGTCATTCAGAAAGATAGAAAGCTACTGAAAAATAAGTTTTAGGTGATTTTAGACAGTTTTTTTAGACTGTTATTTCAGACACTAGATTTATCCCACTTCATTTTAAGCATGTTCAAGACATGCATCTCTCGTATCTAAGACTGCTAAGGAAGAGTAGCTGACAGCTCAGGTATGAGTCAGATCTCAGGTGAGCCAAATTGCTCTCTGGAGCAGTTGTTGCTGACATGGACAGTGGGATTGAGTGCACTCTTAGCAAGTTTGCCAACAATATCAAGGTTTGTGGCATGGTTGACATGCTGGAGGGAAGGGATGCGATCCAGAAGGACCTGGATATGCTTGAGAGGTGGGCCTGTGCAAGCCTGAATGAAGTTCAACGAGGCCAAGTACAAGGTCCTGCACCTGGGTCATGGCAATTCCAAGAACAAATACAGGCTGGGCAGAGAATGGATGGAGAGCAGCTATGAGGAGAAGGATTTCGGGGTGTTGGTTGATGAGAAGCTCAACATGACCCAGCAGTGTGTGCTTGCAGCCAAGAAAGTCAACAGTATCCTGGGCTGCATCAAAATAAAAGTGGCCAGCAGGTCAAGGGAGGTGATTCTCCCTCTCTACTCTGCTCTACTAAGACTCCACCTGGAGTACTTGTCCAGCTCTGGAGTCTTCAGCACTGGAAGGACATGGAACTGTTAGAGTGGGTACAGTGGAGGGCCATGAAAATGATCAGAGGGACGGAGCAATTCTGCTATGAGGGCAGACTGATATAATTGGGTCTATTCAGGCTGGAGAAGAGAATGCTCCGGGGAGACCTTGCAGCAGCCTTCCAGTACCTGCAGGGGGTCTATAACGAGAGATGGTGAGGGACTCTTTATTAGGGAGTGTATTGATAGGATGAAGGGTAATGGTTTTAAACAGAAAGAGGGGAAATTAGATATTATGAAGAAATTTTTGACTGTGAGGGTGGGGCAAAGGAACAGGTTGCCCAGAGAAGTTGTGGATACCCTTATTCTGGAAGAGACCAAGACCAGGCTGGATAGGGCTTTGAGCAACCTGGTCTAGTGGAAGGTGTCCCTGCCCATGGAGAGAGGGTTGCAACTCGATGATCTTTAAGGTCCCTTCCAACCCAAGCCATTCTATGATTCTATGATCTTAAAGGGAGCCTATAGCAAAAAGTATCCCACCTCCCAACTCTGATGTATGCCTTCATCTAGGTGGCATGAGTTTGGGCCTATGTGTGCAACACAGCAGAAGTCCTTACCTAGAGGCTCTTATGCCTCTATAATTGATTGATTATGAGATTGCTTTCTGTAAAGATTCCCTTTTGCTCTTCTTTCCCCACATACATCTCTGTGTCTGACATGACCAAGTATCTACAGAACCTGACTCGGGGTTGTTGTGAAACCAGTTCCTCCAGCTTCCTTCTTCCCAGCTGGTGATCATTTGCACTGTTTGCTCTGCTTGGGAAGATACAGATTTATAACAGATTAGATTTATTTGTTGTGTACTATTTACCTGGGATTATAAGAAAGATCTTAGGTATTTTCCTTGGAAAACCTAATCCACTCATATTAATAGTTATGTCCAGAACACCGAAGAAGACAAAATATACAAGTTTAATTAAAAAAATATTTTGTCTTATTTTTATTTAGCTTATTTATAATTCAACTAGAGATAGCTAAATCAAAATTATATGGTTTTCCATTAATGTCAGTTAGTGTCCCAGGACAACAAGAAGTTTTTAATAGAGCCTTTACACATAAATTAAGCCTTAAATTGTGGATCTTAGAATACTCCAAGAAACATGGCATATGTAAGGATTAGGTACACTCACTGAATCCTGTGAAATCAAATACATTAAAATTGTGTTTGGGCACAAGATACAACGTGTCTGTTCTTGGAATTTCTTTGATGAACGAAGAAGTATTCACCACCATAAGACTTTATAACTTGGCAGTGGGTGACTCCCAGATACAACTCTGGAAAAATCAGTACATTAATTGTAGTGATTGACATGAATGTCATTGTTTTCTTTCAGAATAGAACCATAGAATCACAGAATACTTCTGACAGAAACACAGGGAGCAACTTTAAATAATTGTGGCCAAAGATCTTGGTAGTCCAGAAACAGTGCAATAGCTTACAGAGCCTTGGAAGTATCCTGCAGGATTTCCTGTTTCCATTCTTCATTTCTACAGGAGTGAAAATGCACAGTCCCTTAAAAATGCACAGTCCTTTATGAAAGGACATTTACTTTCTATAATGATGTTATAGTGTTTGTCATATTCTGAAATGAACTTCATTTAGCAGTTTCAGTCACCTGTATAGTACCAGTTCGAATGAACATAGAGAATGATTTTGAGAGCTCTAAATATGTCTCTAAAAGCAAAAGAGTCTGAACATTAAGGGTGAAACCTATTCAATAGAAAGTCTTTACTAAACTGCACCTGAATTAACATTTCTCTAGGGTCTGAGTTATCATACTGCATCTCATGATGGAAGGTTAGGCCAAAAGAGTATCCCAAGAACTGGCATTATATGAACTTCAGAGTTCTGATCTTCAGAGGAATGTGCTATCCCATCGCCACTTTTTAAAATTTTCATTTTCACACTTGTCTTTCCATCTGTCCCCCTGCTGATTTTCCACTCTGATATCCCCTCTGTGACATTCCTTAGAGCCATGTTCTTCTGACATTCCAATGTCAGAAGTCACCAGCACACATTAGGATGTGTTGAACCAGCAAAAAAACATCAGGCAGCACAGATGTTGAATTTTCTGGATATGCCTGGAATGTTATATCTCAATGAGAGTTGGAAAGTTGCTTCCATAAATCAGTTTTTGTAACTAAGGCACATGGCTTTGGTACGTTGTTTTTTTTTTTAAGCTTGATTCTTTACTTAGCAACTAGCTGTGCTATGCAATCACTTGCTCCAAGGAAATCAATTAGTGCAATCAGCCTGGATTTTCTTTGTTCTGAAGATGGATGTTTTTTGAGATGGAGGAATTAAACATATGGAAAGGGTGCCCTGTTTTATATGAGAACCACGGTGAATCACATATTGGAATGTATTTTCATTGCAATTTAAACTTAAAATTTCTGTAACTCAAAATAAAACAAAATGGAATAATAATTTTTATATCTTTTTTACCAAAAAGTATCCAACAATGGTGATTTGGAAAAATTATTGATACAATAGATAAATGCTTTATTGCAAGAGTCCATAGCATTTTCAAGTTCGTAAAGACAGAATATGTTTTTCATGTTTGAGACAATAGAGGCTCCTAAAAATGTTTTTAGTGTTGCACAAATTCAGGAGAGGGTCATATTGCCATGCTGAACAGAATACAAAGTTCCACACTGGCATTTTTCCCTACTCAACTACTTAATAATACACCTCAAATATAGAGTCTGAAAATCCAGTCCTGAACTCTTAAAAAAATTATTAGGATATATTACTCTATTTCAAGGGCTAACTTTTTGTGTTAAATTAACATAATTTAATCTTGGAGGCACTGTAGTCAAGTGAAAAGTTTTAACCTCTACATAGTACTGATTTCATACCTTGTACTAAAAGTTTAAGATGAAATAGTAAGCTTTTATACCAGATATATAAAATTGCCAGGCCTGTGGTATTGACTTGGAATTGGCACTTACGATTTTTAATCTACAGCTCATGGCTTGTTTAATTTATACATTAGCAAAATGCTTGAGTGCCTTGCCACACCAACGCTTGGTAACATTATACCTATATTCAGAAATGGAAAAAAAGAACATTCTCTCACTTGCAGACTGATTGCTTTCATTAGGTTTAATTAGTTGCCTTTGCACTTGTAAAGAGAATTGTAACTGGTGTTTAACTGGTTGGGTGGCTTACACCAATACTGAAAGAGGACTGTAAATAGAGAAGGTGCAGCAGCTGCTTAAAATGGAAATATTTAATTCTCTTGACATAATAAACTAAAACTCAACACGTTATCAATGTTTTTTTTAAAAAACCCAGTATCCTCTTATAGAATACTTGTGCCATCTGTTTGGGAGTCTCTTTGATGCTTTTAGGCTTTTTTCTGAAGAGGAGACTGACTAGATTAAGTGGTCATATGTTTGCAGGGGGAGTTATGGTACAAAAATAATTTATATTTTTTGAATATACAAGCTTTTATGACATATATCAATGTATATTTATGCTATGTCTGTAAGGGAAGATTGCTATATTCTCTTTAAATAGGTGAGGCTGAAGCCCCCATTTTATATATGGAGACTGAGTATGATGAGTATGTATAGGGATATACATACACAGACATGGTTAAAAGGAGAGACAGTATTGCAACTAATAAAATTCCTCTACAGGTTAAAATTGTGTAACGTTCAAATAAAAATTACCGTATTTCTTTCTCTGTATTTCTTTAAACAGTGCAAAAAAGTGAAGATTTCTCTTCCAAATTTTCCCAAAGCCAACAAAGTGAAAAATGTTTTAAAAACAGTTAGTGAGAAGGGCTAGCTTCCCTGGATGCTTGAGATGCTTTTCTTAAGACTTTTTGGCTGAAACATAATTTGGGGCTATGAAACACAATGGGGTATTAAGACGTGAGAAGTGCCAGTCAGCGTGTCTTTACCACAGCTTCCCTTGGGTGCAAGTGAACACTGGGTGTAAAGTTTTATTTTAAATCAGGTTACCTGGGCTGGTGCTGAAATGTTTGAAGACGGAAGCTATTATCCTCATCTAGATGTGCCCTCAGCTGCAGCTATTAATTCTGTTCAAGTCAGAAGTAACTTAAGCTTGTTATGATCTGATATTTTCTGAAATGTTTGAAATTAGCCTGATGATTAGCAGAAAGGCCGCATAAACGGGAAAAAAAAAAAGTATTTGCAGCTGGTCTGGACAACATATTATGCCTTCATCCTTGTAAATTGTTCCTTTATGTCAATATTACAGCATTTTGGTGGAGACCTCTATGGAATATTTTAGTGCTGCCGCCTGTGATTTACTTTTTTTTTACTTTCATGGAAATAGTGCTGTTCAAGGGCAGTCAATTTGGCATCATTTTATAAACAAATATTATAAACACAGAGAAAAGGGGTAAGTCATTTTATACTAAATTTAGCTGCTCATTTAGGGAGATAAAAAATGAAATAAGTGCTATATCCATTAAAATCCTACTCTGCTGTCTCAATTGTTTGGGGAAAAAAAGTACAAGAAAGCCATTGACTTTGCTGTTTCCTTTGGGAGAAGCACAGATGTGGAAGAACAATTTCTAACACCTAAGTGAGGCAGCTTATGAACTGTGTCTAAGTTCGTTCAAAGCCCTCCAAAATATGGAGTACATTTCCATCCAATTCACATAATAACTCAGGCTCTGATTCAACATAGCTTTTAAAAATGCAAGTAGTTCTTCATATGTTAAAAATTATAGTTGTGGTATGCACTGTATTTCTCTGGGGTTTTATTTCAGATTTTACTTTTCTCATAATTCATATATATATATATACTTATACAAACTACCAACCTTATTTCAGCATGCTACAATTTTCTGCATGAAAGTTTTGTTTTTGAAAAATGTGATGGCAAAAAGCAATGACAGCGTAAGATTTTTCTCACCCTGCTCTACCAGCCAGATTTGTCCCTGTCTCAGAAAGGCTGCCACTCGTTGCAAGAGACTGATGTGGTCTAATATGATTTCCCAGGTTATTGAATTTTGTCCTGCTTACTGAGGTTGTGGATAACGTTAGGAAACAATGCCATTTTTTTTGTGGTGATTTTGAGAGCGTCATATTTCCACAGGGACCAGAACGCTAAAATGCAACAGTGTGAAACAGTCCATATTTCTGCCTGTTGTGTTTGCGCTTAACTTCAGAATCTCTGATGGTCTCAAAGATGCTAAATATGTGCACAATTTTTTTTAGTGTACTTTCTACCTTCACTGTAGAAATTGTGAGTGATGTAAGTTATTATGGAGAGAGATTGTAAATCTGAAAAATTCCCAAGGTGTTGTGTACAATTCCCCCACCCATCCTCAACCAAAGTTGACCATGATATAATACAATAAATGCTGATTCTGCAGTAAAAAAACCCCAAACAACTTCTTGCATTTTAGGGTAAACCAAAGGTAGCCATTCCAGCCATTGCCAGTACAGGATGGTCAATCATCACTTTGATTTAGAGCTGTGCCCTTCCCAGAGATCTGAGAGTCAGGAATAATGCAAAGGACATAGTCAAACCCATGGCCATCATCAATATTTCAGTACAAATGCAGAAAAAGAACTCACATTTCAAACTCTTCCATCCATATAACCAAACTATTAGCACCTCATCCAACCTAGTAAGAAAACACCAAGAAACTGGTAGATCGTTGCAGTCTACATTTCCTGCAGACAGGGCTGCAGAAGGGCGTTTCACAGGGCTGACACTATGGAAATCATCAGAGGCCCACTGGAATGTGCATGGAGGCAAAACCCTCTGACTTTCACACAAAGCTGGGCAATCAGGCAGCACTGAACTATTTTTGTGGAAATAGAATATTATCCATTTACGAATTCCAGATGGGAAGGGACAGCTGTCGTGCTGATGACATCATTCCCCTTGACACTGGAGGATGGGAATGAAAAACTGAGAGTCACATGTGAAGTATGTCAACAGTGATGAGAGCACTGAGGAAAAGATTATAGGGATGTTGGTCAAAATGGTCTACATAATGACTAAGACAAGTAAGGTCAAGTAAACACTGAAATGAAGGTGTAGCCAGACAACATTAGTTTAGAAGTTAGCTTGCAAAATATTCTCTGTCATACTTTGTGTACTAAATACGGAAAAAAACCCAAGAGGAATCATTTGGTTACCAGGAGAGTTTATGTAATAAGAAAATAGTTTATCATTTTTGAGATTTTTCAAAAAGCCAAAAGTCAGCTGCCTTCTGCCTCTGTACATTTTTAGAACCTCATCAAGCCTTTTTTAGATAACTTCCTAATTCTTCAGCATCAAGCTATTTCATTATTGGTGTTTTTTTATTGTTTGTTTGTTTTTTATTGTTGGGTTTTGGTTTTCTTTGTTGTTTGGTTTTGAAAACCTTTTGAAGAAAAAAAGTCTTATGACTGAAGAATGGGAGACATTTTCACAGACACAGACAGGTTTACAGAAACTTACTCCCTCTTAATAGTAAGAGGTAGAAGATTTAGACAAAGAATTTAGTACTGGAATGTTCTGTTATACTAAAAATGAAATGGGATTTTATCCCATTTATCCAAAGCTAAAACATTCTGAAGATCATGGGCATGGTGGAATGTAGAAAAGATTAATATTTCCTGCAGTTCAATTATGAGAACCTTAACAATATTCTAATTACTGAGGAAATTCTCTGAATAGCAAAGAACTCTTGGATAACATGTCATTTTATAGTTGTATTTCAATGTTCAATTCCCAAAGACAAGACTGGTGCAAGTGATGATTCAAAGGAAACTGCACTTCTATTGAATAAGAAATGAAAGAAAGATAGGAAGAAGAGAAAATTTTGAGAAGATTGCTTTGCTGAATGAATTTTAACTTTGTCACTAAACTTACGTGAGTGGCAGACCTTTAGAGATAAAACAGTGTATGAAGGTACCATCTGCAGGAACTGGGAGGCTGGCGGATGTCTCTTGTTGAGCTACAGGCATCAAAAGTGAGGCTGACAGCCCTGGATACTGAGTTTTAAGGAATATTTCCCTCCTGCAGGCACAGACAAATGGTTTCTTGCAAATGCTATGTTGCAGGGAGGCACCTCAGAATTTCAGGCAAATCCTCAACTTTCTTTTCTCCCTTTTCAAATCTTCCTATTAATCTTTGGTTAACTCTCTCCATAGCTCACATGTTACTGTTCTTTTAAGCCTGGAATTAGATGTGATTTCTTATGCTATTATCACACTATTAAGAGAAGCAGTCAGAAAGATGTTGTGACAGTTTTGTCTTTCATCTTCAGTTTACGGCCACTCTAAAACAAAAACAAGAATTTCTGTCTTTTTAACAAACATTTCAAGGAATAAACACTGTGGCCATTAAGTATGAAACCCAGAATAAAGGGTACCCATTGTTCGACCCTTTCAAAGATAGATTACTGAAGACTTTCTTGGTAACCACAAGTAAATACTGTAAACAGCCTACAATATTATTTTAAAACAAAAGGTAGTATTTGCTTATGCCACACTAATCCATAAAGTCTACCAGAACTCTTCTGTCAAACACTTAATGAGAATTCCCTCAGCTGGAGTACTTCCAGGTTGCAGATCACACAGTTTCTTCCAAAGGCCCTAGTCTTATCCTGTCACCACCCTTATCTCACAAGCTCTGTAAAACTGCTGGTAAAGCTCCTTTGTCAGCTTGTCATTTTCTGCTCTGTAGTATTCATAGCACTGACCCACTGTGCAGCTCTGCACGCAGGTTCTCACCCACCAATACTTATTTTTGTTTTCTAAAGCCTGCTAACAACATGGCACCAGGTGATGAGATCTCATCTCAGGGCTATGATGATGATGGATCATTCCAGACAAAACTATGCTGAACTGCTTTCAAAACAGTGTCAAGATGGTTAGACTGTTGGTGCTGTTGGTGTCCCAGCTTACCTCTCCATATAGATGCTGCCTTCTGGAAGTGAATTATGTCAAGCTCCTATCAAGCTGTAGCACAAAAGATACATTTGCTGATGACAAGACATTGTAATTAGTGGAATGTTATGTAAATATATTGTCTGGTATAGCTCTGCTATTGTCACAGGAGAGATCCAGGACAGTACTAGAGCATTCAAGAGACTAAATAGGCAATTACTATTACTGTCAGAAGAGGAACAAATCCTTCCTTCTTTAGGAATGATTCCTATTATACCAATATTGTGATCATATTATCCCCATGTTTCACAGTTCTGATATCTATCTGACTCCTAATATAGGCCTCCCCCTGTTCCTTCCACATATAATTGACGGGAATGGCATGAGGGCACCTACCTCTATTTTTGGTACTGTCCACTGTTCATCCTCTGCTGCCATGACGGTCCTACTGTGATAACCATGTTTCTCCTACATATGCCCTCAGATGATGCAACATCATCTGACCCTGCTTTTTTGTTTGGTTTGTCACTGATATGGAGAGCACTGTTGAGTGTTACCTGTGTTGCACTTCACAATTTGTTTGCAGGACAATGAGGGATTCAGAGATCTCATGTTACAGTCCCCCCACAAGATACTATCCAAGGACACACACCAAACACTTAGTCATATCCTGGGCCTGCGCTGGTAAGGAGACATCATATCATGCTAAAATCTTCATGACACTTTTCCCTGCCCTTGCATGTTCATGTTTGCTGCTGGACAAGGGATAGGAGAACAGACTTCAGTACCATTGAGTTCAAACTAAAGGTGAAGTAGGACTTTTCACCAGCTTCCACAGTCAACTCACACTTCCTCTTCTTCATTTATATCCCAGAGCCCAATTCTGGTGCTTCAGCCTGTATTCTCCTTACAATATCTCCCATATATATGACATTTTCCTTTAAGACTCTTTTTTCAAGAATGTAAAATTTATGTCAGTTTGATATTTTTATGCTGGAGGTCTAGAGTGAAGAAAAAAAAAAAGAGTGTATACTAGGGCTTCCTAGTATACACTAAGTCCCAAAATCAGATGCACACTACTAAGCACATAAATATTTTGCTGTCGCTGAATGTGAAAACTATTTACTGATAGCAGCTGCAAGAAAAACATGTTGAGTACTGAGGCAGGTTATTCAGGTTATGGGTAAACTCTGAAATCTAGGGTATACTGAAGAACACCCCAGGGACTGCCTGCTACATGAAGAGACTAATAACTAAGAGAGAGTTTGAACAGGAAGGGCAGCTGTTCTTAGAAGACCCAGACCACGTTATTTGTAAATCACAGTTAAGAAAATATTGTTGTACAGGACCTGCTTGTTTCCTGAGGCCATCTGGAATCCCTCAGAACCTGCTGAGATTAGACACATCCCCTTTAGACGGTGGCTTGTGTCATATTTCTTGGAGTAATTGACAGAGAATATAAATACAATTCTGGTTTGGCTGTTAAAAGCTTCCTGGTTAAAGCATTCCTGTGAGGATGGGACTGGGGATCTGACTATTCAGGCATCTACCTTGCTTAGCTGTGTGATGAGTGGCTGGTGCCATGGCCATGGTCGTCTAAAAAGTGTTGATTACCTTGCCATTGTCCCCTGCCATGGTATCCCCAGAGGCAGAGGCTTACACATTTGTCTTTTTTTTCTGTCTCTTTTCTTTCTGTGAGAGAGAAGGTGTTGTCATGCCTCAGGTGACGACTTTTGAAATACTTCATTTCTGAGACAGAAGTGTTTTACTTCGTCCTTACCCGCCTCAGAATGGCACTGCTGGCCTTCTTCAGAACTTTATCCTTAATCTTGCATAGTTTTCTAGTCTTCCTATAATTTATCAGGCAGCAATCTACCTCTGTAGGTGCAGATTTTGGAAAATGTTGGAAATTCTCCAGTTGCATGCAATTTCTGTCTACAGAGATAAATGCACAGGTGTCCTCTAAGGACCAGGTCTTTGTTAGAGTGTTGTCATCATGTTACAAAGACGTGAAAGATCTTTGTTCTGTTTGTCTGTTAGAAATTCTGAAGAAGGGCTCCATGAATGAGAAAAATTTGGCTCATGCTGCGGGGCTGATCATAACTCTTCAGATAGGGAAACCTCTGGGTGACATCTCAACTGCATGGAGGGCATTGTGAGGGCTGGGTGCCTCAGAAATATTGTTCCTTATCTGGAAAGAGCATTCTGTCTCATGCCACGTTGACAGGCATTCCAAGGAAAATACAGCGTAGGCAACAAAAAATAAAACAAAGAAATGTAGCAACTCATAATCCTCACAGAAAGCTTTTCCTCTGTGACTGCTTTGTGGCTACCATCAAGGCTGGCAGTGAGAGTTCCCTTGAGAACTATTGACCTGAAAAGCAAGACCATCCTGATCAGGAAGCACATCATAAGAGTGAAAATAAAAATTATTACCCATTGTCTAAAGTGAATTTATGCCCTTGTCTTGACTCTTGATTTTCTTGTTCTTGATTCCCAATCACTACATATTTAATCCTAGAAGACTTTTCGTCTTGTCCTTGGGATGATGCAGACATTGGTTTCTTTTGTCCTGGCATTGTATCTGACTCAAACCACATCCTTTGCATTTTTCTTCCTTTAGGTCCATAACCCTTGCTGAGAGTGAACAAAAGCATGTAGTGAGATCAAATGTCTTCTTACAATTTAGAAAACTTTTTTTCTATTACAAAATTCATATGGGGACTGAGGTTCAAATCTTTCAGGATCCAATGACCCTACAAAGCTGCCTATTTCCCATGAGTCTTGCAGCTACAAGTAGTCTTTAAGCTACTTGGCTTAAAATGCATCTATCAATTAAAATTCCCATATAACCTCAATTAAAAAACCCCAGCATTCTGTAGGGCACAACTAATCACTACTGCACCCTATATCTAAGTCTTCATAATTTAGCTGCACTGCACTATGCAGATATATATATTGCCAGAGTAGTATTTGCAAAATACATGATTTCCTGGCAGTGCAGAGCTTTTAGAGTAATCAAGGTCAAATATATCAGTATAGATCCATGGGGTTCCACAAATGCAGACCTGGTGAGATTCATGCAAAAAGTTAAATACAAAAGGAAAAACAAGGATACAAAAATTCTTACATTAATTGTTTGAAAGACTTAATAATTTGAAGTAGCTCTTTTTCTGTTTTTGATTAATTGAAGTTAGATTGAGGAAAACAATGAAAATAGTCATAGTTCTCTAAGCATTCTTCATATTTTGCTTTGAACTCATATCTCATACTAATACAATTCCACAGGATCTACATCTCTTTGTGCATAATTTGCTTACTAAAACAATGAATTCTCCTTGAGTACAAGATTTCATAGCATTTTCATGGTCAATTGCTTTTGGTATTATTAGAACAAAGATGTCTTAGTAGTGCAGGATGGTAGTAGTCACTGAAAAATGCACTGCTTTTCCTTGACATCATGCTTTTCCTAGCCATTTTCACTAGAGCTAATGAGGAAAAAAAGCAGGTAAGTTATGTTCCAGTTCATTTTCTCATTTTCTCCCCTTTTTGAGAAAGATGGAAAATAAGTAAATAAGAAAGGGAAGGGGTAAAAGGTGGTGGTTACAGGGAGCATTAGTAACATAGGACACTTAACACTGTAAGAAATTAATCCTTAGCAGTACAGTGTCGCTTAGAGATTCTGGAGGGACTCATTGGTGTTAAAGTTTAGGAGAAGGTGAAGAAGGGATGCGTGCCCTCTAAGGTCTGTCTGGGAAAGTACTTTATTCTTGTGACTAGAGTCTTTCTGGTAATGTGCTCTAAAGTGCTCTGGTTTCTGTCAAACCTAGATCAGGTCACTATGGTGAGGCTTTTGGTTCACCACCCTGCCTGCACCATCCTGCATCACTTGTATGATGGATGATATACGACATACTACAAAAACTAAAAAGCTTTTAAAAGTGTGTATCAGGTAGCATGGGACAGGATTAGTTGGCTGGAGCTAGAATAAAAATATTTCTTGCCAGAAATATGTGAAAGGGGAGGAGTGGGAAATCCAGGAAGTCTTTCAATAACAAAGAGGGCAGCCGCTCTAGATAAGCCATTGATTCTTCATTTGTTTTGCACTTAATCAAGACTGCTTAGACTACTGCACAGAAGTTTATCTATAAATGGAGTCAGGGTTGCTATAAATGCAGGACTCTGAGATACTGTATGTCAGCTGAGATACTCTAGTACTGCCATCTAGATATCGCGCTGTTAAGAATAGGCTAGAATTTCTTTTATGTACAGACGCACATACACACGCATTTTAGCACTTGCAGTTTCTTTTTTGCTGACTTCTACTACTATTACTACCCGCAGATATTTAACTTCAACCTAAATATATACATCTTTCACCTGTTTTCCTGTGAAGCCTGCCTAGCAGTGAAACATCAGGGTCAATGTACCCTGCCCCTACAAAGGCTTTGGGTCAGTACAGGATGCATATGCTCCAAAGGACATACTTAGAGCAGGTAGGTAGGAGAATGAGGCTACCTTCTAAGCTCCAAAAGGTAGACTAAAATGAGATATTGTGCTATACTTGAGGCGGGAGATAGCAATCATCATGAGTAGAGGTGAGATGTTTCCTGTATGAAGTCCAGATGTCCAGAAAGCCAAGTCCACTGTACTTAGATCTTCCAATGTTTTTATATTTTCAACCACATGATACTCCTTTGCTTATCAGCCTTTTATCATGTGTCTGTCCTGCATTCTGTGATTAGTTAATGGCTTCCTTTACATGCTGAAGCATTTAGCACTCAGAGCTAATTGTCATTGACTTCCTCTGCTTGGTTCATACACTAGGCCAAATAACTTTGAATTCTGCAATTGAATGTTTCTCAGCTAGTACTTTCTGCTCTGTGAGACAAATTTTCTCCGGGTGATATAAGTCAGATTCCAGTATCCCTTGCTGAGTAGCCTGCTTAGTAATATATGCAACTAAGCAGTTTTTCAGATTGTGTGAGTACATCTCACCTAGTTATTAGTTATAGCACATTTAGATGACGGCGAAGACAGCTAGACTTCTTGCTTTTCAAACCTGTGTAGTATTACCTCGTCTGCACACAGGATACAGGCACCCGAGTCTATTGAAATGTGATAGGATTAAGAAGCATGACTTTTCTAGACTCTTTTGAAAATCCAGGCCATAACTGAGTCATAAGCTGTGAATAACTGCGAGCGTCACTTTCAGATGTAGCAACCTGAATTTTTTTTGTCTGCAGTGATACAAAATGGGCTTATTTTTCAAAGACACTGAGCTGTGATTAGCCACACAGAGAAGTTAATGAAAACCTTGACCTATTATTATAAATATTATTATTATTTGAGGGATTTTTTTCTACACTGCATTGTTCTAATGGTCATACAAACACACACAAAAGATACATCCCTCCCCCGACAGCTCGTAGTGTCAGTAGCTTTGCAAATCTGAAATCTGAAAATGTTACTTATGTATAAAGCTTACAAATGTAATTTTGTGCATTGAAATGATTAGCAATTTCTGTAGGGCTACTGAGAAAAAGTTTTAAAGCAGTATCCAGGTTTCCCTATGAAAGAAATCTGAACAAAACCAGATTTGTATTCAGCGTATTGTTAGGCCTATTGTTATAAATAATGCAAACTTCTTCAATATGAATATACTGTACATAGAAAGCTCATTTACCTTGTGCGCTACTCAGGCCAGTTATCACAAATGCATAAAATGTAAACATGATGTATTATAATTTGGCTAGGATGAACAGTGAGGATTTTATGTCCTATTAATTTTTTTAATGCAATACTTTTATTGAGTTGATTCAGCCAGGCTCCTATGATCCTTGTTAGGTTCCTGAGAGATTGAAAATGAGTGGATGTCCAGAGTAACAGCACAAGTGTTTATATTATGCTGACTCCATGCTGTGTTTGAGCCACAGATTGAACCAAACAATTAATTAAATCACAAAAATTCCTCAGAAATCAAATTATTAGAATGGATTGGCTTGAATCATATTAGTTAGAGCTGGAGCTAGATTTCAAGACCTCAATGTTTAGAGTCCTTTCAGTGCTGGCTTCATATTCATATTAATTTCTTAACTCTCAGTTTATAGTATCAGCCAGAATATACACCCAACACACAGGTTTTGCATAGGACTCCCTCCACATTGCTGGAATATGGTTGTGTTTTTGCCATCTGCTATAGTAGTACCCTTATTCCCTGAAGTTTTGGTCTGCCAAAGTGAGTCAGGAGGGACTGTATGGTTACACCAATGCACTGATGCACAGTTAGGGGAAGGGAAGAGGATGCTTCATCTGCTTTCTGCTCAGTTCAAGAAAGATTCCTGCCTTTTTGAGCACTCCTAAGCATGGGACAGATTTGCACTATCACAAAAGCTTATGCTTGCTTGATAGATTCGTTTAAGCTCTCTGATAACTTTTGGAATGGCTTTCTCATCCCATAATTGAAATAGCAGGTTTTGTTCTTGCATCCCTGTTGTACCTTCAGCTGAATATGAGACAGATTTAGAGACTTAGGAAGCCAATTCCTACTCACAGGTGATATTTTTCCCTGAAGATGTGAGGAATTGCAGATGCATACTACTGAGTGTACTTATATCACGTGAGTGATGTAAGACAAACACTGATGTAGGAAGCTTTACATGACAAATATATTTAATGTATGCTCCTAAGGGCAAGGGAACATTTTGGTTTTGGACACCATGACGTTTAATGTCTTTGGCTTTGACCTCAATTTTCGTCTGTAAAACGTAAATTAAAGATCTTCTGTATTTCAGAGTGCTTCAGAGGAGAAGAGCTTTTAGATACACAAACAGTATGTTACAGTGGTCATATACTTAAAACAGGAGATTGGAACGGGAATGGGAGGTTCCCTATTAATGATGCAGATGGAGGTGATAGCAGGTTTGCATAAGCTAGAGAAGAATTTGTGCCTTAAATGAAGGAAAGCTGCAAAAAAGTCAATGGCTTTCAGATAATGCTCACTAAATCTGCAGTTGAGCTTCTTTGATTTGAC
The DNA here is from genome assembly GCA_004320125.1 of Scolopax mira. NCBI lineage: Eukaryota > Metazoa > Chordata > Aves > Charadriiformes > Scolopacidae > Scolopax > Scolopax mira. Next base: position 23,605 of record BJBW01004004.1, read on the forward strand.
ATGGACCATGTAGGTGTTGACTCCTTATGTGAAGCTGCAAAACACACCTGTTGCTCTGTAGCATCTTCCTATTTTGATGCCTGGCAAAATGGGATCGCCTCATTGGAACCTGACGATGAAAACCTACAATTTCTCCCATCTTCCCTTCACTAGTAGGATTTCAGCTTCTAACCAATCTACAAGTACAACATAGGTATGAAATGCATCTGGAGAGCATCTTCCTGCCCAGCAAAATGGCAAAACTTTGTACATATTACAATATTGCTAAGAGCTGTTCTGTGCATTGTCACTTTCTACATCTCAGCTGTCAGGGAAACTGAGGGACGAAGCTCAGATAATGTCACTGTTGGTAAATGCCCTATCTATCTTACCTTATGCCACCAGGGATCCTATATATGCATCATTGTATATATGCAGAGAAAAAAATATTGATATGAGAAAGCTGATAAGAACCTACCTGTTGGGAAAAAGGTATTAAAATAATCACAAGCTGCGCACTAATGAATGAGGAGTATACATATACCATTTTTGTAGCTCTACTTCTATGTATTCACTAGAAGATTAACTGCTGTTAGCAGAAGCACAGAATTTAATTGGTCTAATTGTGTAACACAGAATACCAAATCCTCTGTGTGCACTCTGCTGGAATTGAGACTACAGCTGCCATTGACTTGAACTGGGACAGAATTTCAACTGTTATTCTTAATACTTTTTTTTTTTAATGGATATAAATTGGTCACTTCTGACATCAGTTGGCACAGAGGTTTTTTTCTTGGTTAAAATGTAAATTTTAGTGAGTGGAATAATAATAGAAATAAGACCTTTGTCTCTTGAAATTAAAGTGCTTGTAAAGCTGAAGCTGCCAGCTTTGTATATTACAGCCTGAGGAGATAATATACTGAATCATTCATTTCCTTTTCCTATTCTTTCTGCTTTCTTCAAAAGCACGTTCTGTTTCAAGTAATTTCAGTCCAATAATGAATATAACACTGACTGACTCACCATGATACAAGATCTGCTTTGGGATATACTTTACTTTATCAGGCTTTGTCTCTGTGCAGTCAGAATACTGAGAAAAATGGGAAAAAATAACATACCATGTGGTGAGTTTATACTTTTTCTTGGTGCTTTTAAATTGTTGGGCCTTTGCTTTATGAGAAGCCCACCTGTGTATGCCTAGATTAATCCAATTATTTTCTTCTATCCCTCGCTACCTGAATAAAGCACAAATAGAAATAGTTAGGTTTTTTGTTCAATTTATTTTTGCCATGACAGGGGTCTGTCTTGGCTCCATTATTATGTTTTCATTAATAAACCACATAATGAAGTCGGTTTGTTTGTTAGACTTTAGACAGCATTGTGCTATTTGTATGTTCCAGGACAGGCTCTTGTTGAATAAATGCAAATTGCTGCACATGGGAAAAATTAGTTGCACAAAACCAGATGTATATTACCTGGGATGACGTACTTCTTGGTAGCAGATCTGCATAAAATTAAAAAGGAATGGGAGTCTAAGGTGCATTCTCAGATTATTTTATATTATGGAAAAGATGTGCAAGATAAATTACAGTTTAGAAACAATATGACAATTCACTGTATTCAACTAACTGTATTAAACTCAACTCACTGTATTAAACTTTAAAGGAGAGACTGTGTCCAGTTTGAACACTGAAGTTCAAATAAGAGTTGGGCCAACTGCACATACTACAGGAGCGACTGGACTTCTGCAGACATGACCAAGGAAGACAGAAGGGATGAATATAGTGGGTTTTGTCTTAAGATGTGCAGAGATAGGCAGTCTTCATATATATATATGAAGCATATACATATATATATATATATATATATGCGCTTAAGAGAGTAGTCTGCATGTAGAGCCTAGGAAAATGTAATGGACCTAAATTTCAGGAAGGACAATTCAAATTAGAAAGGATGGCATCCCAGTAGGAGAAGCAATGAAAAGGTTACTGTGTGGCATTTCCAGCATGGTCTATTGAACAATTTACAAATGCATCAGTTGGGAGCATCATAGTCCAAATTGAGCCTCTCTAGGAAAAGGAGAGGAATTACACGATCCATTCAAATCCATTCCAGTCCCATTAGTCTAAGAGTTCAGTTTTAGCTATAGACAATTAACCATGACTTACCTTATTTTATTAAAAACAACTTTAAAATCTGATTACAACAAAGATCTGTTCAGACAGCTATGACACTAAGAAAGACTTTAACGTGAAAATAAATAGCTTAGATTAGATTTTTCCATTTAAAAAATACAGTTTCATAAACTGGAAAACACTCAGTAATGCTAAATGAAGATTATGGTAGCAGATCTCAAATTTGCATGAAATGTAAATTGTGTACTCTAATGTATTATATTATATAATTACTGTACTATATTATATAATTATATAATGTACTATATGAATATAATATACTGAAATGTACTATAAATTTTGTGCTGCCTTTGAAACTGAACCATTGGTGTTGAAAATTCCTGTAAGCTTAGCAGACTTTTTTAAGTAACTGTAACTTGATTCTCTAATGGGCCCAGTGCTTGAGATAAAATGGGCTTTAGACTGAGAAGTAAATGTTTTTTTGAGACTTAACAGTCATTTTATTGAAACTGCCAATAAAAGACAATAGTTTATATAGAATTATATGAAATGACACAGTGAAGGGTTTTCTGTGAAATTTTTGCAAACTGAAAATAGTATATTTCAGTCAGTTGCAGTTGATCATAAATTGAATTTCAGCTTATTTGGCACATAAAACCTACATTTTGACCTTGTAGGGAGATTAAATCTCAGTGTCTTAAGAGGAGAGCTTGCTGAATTATAGACAAAAGTATGTAAATTCAGTTAATAAATCTGGGTAACTTCCCCAAAGGAATAGGTTAAAAAAATCAAGAGTGTCCCAAACAGATCCTGTGAATGTTAAAGGGATCTGAATTGGGTCTTTTAAGACATAAAACAGTAATATTGATTTTTAAGCAAATGCACCGAGTGAAATCATATCATTCTGAATTAAAACACACAAATATTTACAATGAAATTTATTTTGTTTTGGAAATTCAGTAGCTTCATTTGCCTTATTTTGCACATTATGCTTAAACCTTTTCTTGGGGGAGAACCTGGAACATATCTGTGTCTATGCAGGACATTTATCAATGCTGTTAAGCATACTATAATACTTGTTTTTGTTTTCCATATCATTTTGTATAAAAATCAGTGGAATTATTAACTTTTATCAAATCTCTAGGAGGTTTTCATCATGCAAAACATGAAAAAGGAATTCATGTAGTTATGGAAGTCCCAGCAGTATAAATCTCAAAATAAAGACTGGGTTGCCTATACAGAGGAATTCTGGCTAGAGGTATAGAGTTTACTCCAGATTTGGACAGCTGATTTAGGCTTAGTCTAGGAATGCCTGCACATTTCAGAACAAAATGTGCCACAATGGTTTGTATTTTAAAACAACAGGGAAGAGCTAATGCAGATTATGAAGACAAATTCAGTGGTGAAGTCAGTGTAACTGGAACTTTTTTACGGAACTGTAGGATAGAATCATAGAAGCAACTAGGTTGGAAAAGACATTTGAGATTGCTGAGTCCAACTGTTAACCTAGCACTGCCATATTCACCATTAAACTACGTCCCTAAGCACCATGTCTACACCTCTTATATCCACCTTTTAATAGGTGGATAAGGACTGGTTTATTGTATACTCTATTGATGTACAAGTTGAATTCCAGTTTGGTGGACAGTCTGTGCTTGGCCAAGCTAAGGCAAGAGCAATATTGGAAGTCAGGATTGATTTACATGTGTATACCCAATTAGACATTTCCAATGTTTTATTTATTTTTTTAAGAACAGCAATGTGCTTTACTGACATGATTACTAAATGGACTTATATTGCTTTTAAAAGCTGGGTGGAACTGATGGGGAACACAAGCAAAACAAAATAATGACTTATATAATAGTCCATATATTCTCATTTTAGTAAATGCCTAATGCATGTAAAATGCCAGCAGAGGCTGGTTAGGGTGTGAAGGTCGGTGTGCGTTTTGCACTACTGGATCTACACAGAGTAGATGAGTATGTTTTTTAGAACAAGGGGAATATATAGGGGATCATAATTCAGTTTTCACAGGTAACAGCAGAAACTGGGGACGAGACCTGCACTGATTTGGAAGAAAGCTTGAAAAGCTGTGGATTAAAACTTTCCCTTGGATTTTAAAAAGGTGAATGCTATTGTTTGACTTGTGAACATTTTGATCATTTCAGATCATGATTGCATGCAAAATGTGTCCCATTTTGATTCATACTTGCCATAAGGTTTGTTCTTATAAAAACATTTCCCATTTACATGCACAACTGATGTGAAATAGCAGCCACAAGCAGATTTAGAAAGCAATTTCTGAAAACTCAGCCAACTAGATTTGCCCTGGAGTGTTATTGAGAGTAATATGAGAACCCCATGAAAAGTTACAACCTTATAAAATATAGTGGACTTTACCTTATTCCATATTTATGAGTTATAGTGTCAATACAGCACTGTTATGAAGTTGAAATAGTACAAACATTCTTAGGATTTGACCCTGCCAACATTGACTCAATACTGTGCTAGTAATTTTAATCATGTACTTGTGTATGTGCAGGATTGGATCTTTAATCCTTATTTTTTGTTCTTGTTAGTCACCAGGTAAAAGCAAAGATGCGTGGGAAGGGAAGAAATTTAGCAGTTACAGTATTAGTCCGAAGGTGCACTGCATTGGAAAGTTTGAGGAAAATTGGTTCAGCTATTTTTGAGTTAGCCAAGTGTTTTTCAGCTGTTAAGAAAATTGTTTCAGCTATTTCATGCTTGGGTAACTCGGTCTTGTTTAAAAACATCAGACCTGGTGTGAATGTAGTCTTGAAGTAGAAATGGGTATTCTCCTTTGTGAGAATGAAGTTACCTTTGAAATATTAGAAGTAATAATCATAAAACATTCAGGAAGAGGTTATTATTCCCTCCTATCTTCCTCTGGAGGATGACTGCAGCATCATCTGCTCCCTCCAAGCTTTGCTATCTGAAGGTTGCCTACAGCTTCAGAGGAGCACCAATATTTCTTGTAAGTAAATGCAGACTGGTGGAGGAAGGATTTCAAAGGTGAACTTTTTTTATTTGACCTGATTTATTGTGCTATAAAAGGTAAGTGTTGTTGGACCTGATCTATTTATGAAGTTAAGAACTGCACCTGGTACCACAGTGTGTGTGGAACTGCATTGTCTTTTAGACATGAAGCCAATTCTTAAGGGCCTGAAACAGCCTCAAATCTTCAATACAGATTGAAGAACCTATAGGGCCATTAAGGGCCCTATAGTCTGGTAGAGAGAGCTTTGTTCTTTTATTTTTTTACAGTTTCAGTTTCTTGCTGGAAAGGCTTTCTCTTAATGCAAGATAATTTTTCATTATTTTTTTTTCTTGGACACTTCTCTTAGGATGTAGTATGTTCACACTGTAAAATTTTTTTCTTATCCAAATACATTTACACATTCAGTATTATTTATTGATAGTGTATTTGAGAGTATATTTTTTACTTTATACATTTTTATTGGCAGCTACCTTTCAAAACAATTATGTTATGGGCTAAAAATGGGCATGCTGTGCTAAGCCAGAAGTTACTTTGCTCAGAATGTATGCAGGAGTTTTGATAGCATTCTTTTGCTTTCCTGGGTTACGCATGCAAATTAATATAGGTATTCTAGAGGTGGAAATATTTACTGAAATCCTCTTCTTAGAGAGGATTTTAAAGAGAAACAATACATTAATGCACGGAGAAAGTCAGCTTTAATCCTCACTACTCAACAAATACATTTACGTTTATCATAGAAGTGTCTCCACACAGACAAGAAAGGTAGTAAGAGGCCAAATGTATTTGTTATTTTCCCCTATTGTTCACCCAGCCTCTAGGTATTTAAGTTGATGGAATTTCTTGAGTCAGATATGATTTGTCTGTTTAGAAACTTTTAGTGGAGCTTTTCCTTGAGAGCTCCTGTATACATAAAAATAACATATTTTGGAAAAATTCAGAAGTTTCAGCTGCTTTGGGAATAACTGTGTCTTTTTGTTGGCTTCAAACATGTTTCCATCTGGTTTCATTGGATGATTCCCAGCTCTTCAAATGGTGGTTTCTTAGTGGTAGATAGGTAGCCAGTTCCAATCTATCCTCCCAGGACCAATCATGATTTTGTAAACATATAAAAAGAAATGACTATTCTTCAAAACGACACTGGAAAAAAAGTTGTCTTCACAAAAAGGAACTTTTTATAATTATAGTTTAGCAAAAATTAATAGTTTGTATTTTGTGCATATGGTGGGTGATACTGTAATACCATACTCTGCTAAATGCGTCTGGGCAAAGGAAAAGGGTTGTAGTAACTGTAGGAGGTAGAAACTTTAATCCTTCAGTTTTGTGCACTTAAAACCTCATTTAGGGCCAGCTGTAGAAGTTATACTCAAATTAATAAAGCACTTTTTTTTTTCCTGCCAGGTATAACTTCAGTGAAACTTCATATGTGAATAAATGGTCTGTTTTTTACTGTACTGCACTTCCCATGCCGTTAACCTAAAACAATTCCTTTCCAGCATCCCACACTTCCCAACCAAGGTTTTGGAGACTTTGGGTAGATCCTTGTATGATCTGTGATGGCACTACATATCATCTATCTCAGGCATCTGAAGTAAGTCTCTGAGTTTTTGTTCAATGGAGAGGGATTTTCTCCCTTTACAGAGTGTGTGTTGCATAAGCAAAGTACGTGCTCTAGAACATTATGCTAATAACCATATCTTTTCAGTTGACTATTTTGTGAGGCAAGACTGGATATCCACACATAAAATTAGTGGTGTGAATACCTGCTGTTGCTTAATGAAAATCTTGAGGACTATGACAGAAGCATGGATTGGGGCTAGAGGCCCTGTAGCTTCCCGTCCTGAATAAAAGATAGGTCTATGACCAACATCAGGACATGCCCATGGTTTCATGGATTAGCAGCACCTCTTGAATCCTCACACTTGATCCAGGGAACTCCACTTGCTCAGAAGAGATTAATCTTTTCATGTGGGAAAAGGGAGGACAAATTTGACTCCCCTGTAAAGAGAAGGAGTGAAGGGTGACATAACTATATATCTGAACAGGTTGTTCTCATTTTGCTACACAGGAAGACATCTGCATTTCTCCCATTGCCTTTGAATGTTTTAGAGACAAACTAAGCTACTTTACTCATTCTGGAGAATATCTGAGTCCTTGAGCAGCCTTGAAATTTAAATGGGAGTAATCATGAAGGAAGATACTAATCAGTGTGAGTAAAAGTATCAAACTGGCCTTAATCAGTATGGTGAGAGCTGGGAAAAAAAAAGCAATAAAAACATTCAACCTGAGATTAAACAATATATAGCTTGTTACAGCATTTTAAAATCAGCTGTGTGCACTCCCTAGTCAAAACCCTATGCACTCTCTGTGGTTCTGGGTTGGGTTTTTTATTGTTTTCCTTTTTTTTTTTTTTTCTCTCGCCACAGTTCAGTCCATATACAGCCAATCTGTGTGGTTATGGACAGCTGAGAAAATTTAGTGCAATTTCAGCTTCAATGCTTAAATTGTTTTTCTATAGGCCAAGAGGTTTAAAACAGCTTTACCTCTGGTCCCAGGTGTTGCTGAGGCAGCAAAGTCTCTTTGAGCCCCCACAAATCAGAAGGGAAAACTGCTGAAGCAAGAAAAATCTTTAATTGTGCAACCAAAAATACTAACGCAAAAATCAAACAAGCAGCATTTTTTCCCAATTAAATGTTTCTGTGTTCAAGGAACACATGTGAATGATTTTGAGATTTTTCATTGGTACCTGTGTCTTACGATGCTAGAAGTTATCTTGGACCTGTGTGGAGGTGAATCATTACCTGCTAATTGGAAATAACATTGTGGGGAATGTGGGACAGAGCATGAAATTCCATATGAAAGACATTTTAATTGTCAATTAAAGACTTCAAATTTGTGTGACCACTGAACAGTGCAGTAAACCAAGGCCATTTTCAGGCACATGAGTGTCCAGCTCATAACCTGTTTTCATAAGTTGTAATTGGCATCAGTGAAGGAGCCTGAAAAGAAGAACTGCATGGTGGTGGCAATTCAATAAAGGGTCCATACATTGTGGAGACTGAGAGAAAAGGTGAGACAGAGAGAAGGATGTTATCACAAGTGTTGTCTCTTCATTGCTCATCTTAGAAAGAATGAAGAAAGTCCAGTTTTTGTGACTTTTAATCCAGCAGTTTATATGAACGATGAATTCACTTCTCTCATCCTCAAGAAGATTTTACAGTAACATCTAAGCAATGTTGTCTTTTCTTATCTTGTCCCGCAGTCTTTCTCCTGAATGCTTGAAACTCTCATGGGGTAAAGTCCCACAGTACCAGTGTCTGTACCAATACTAGTACCCGCAGTACCATGTCTGCTTTCTTTATTTATCCCAGGGCAATAAGAATGGAGTCAGCAAGCAGGCAGTAGAAATGAAGAAATGAGAGACACCTCTATGTTGGCCACCATGGCTGGTCCAGTTCTACAAGATGGTGCTTTGGACACTGGCATTGATTTTATGGTAACTATCAGCAGAATATCATGCTGGTAACCATCACCTGCACCAGGACCTGACTCACCCATGCTTGCTGAGGACTAGAGACAAGGAACTGGCTAGAAATCTATTCCCTGGTCCTAAAAAAACTTGCCACTTAACCAGGCCTCAGGAAAAGAAGCTACATCCCTACTTTCTTTTCCTTCCACCCTCCCAAACCCAATCTTTCTGTCCAATTAGAGGCACGTGAGAAAATGGTGTAACCAGCTTCACCTTTCCTGAGATCATTCTTAATTTCTACAGGAGGTAGTAATGTACAGGTTTGAAGGGCTAATGATGATTCTGCCACTGAGCAGACTGTCAAGATGTAACCCTTGTGTGGAAATGTTACCCACTAAACCTGTTTTAGACAAAATATAGCGATATAATAAGCAGCAGGGTGAACAAAAATAATTGTAGTAAGGTCATATAGATGAATTAGTGCACTCCCTGATGGCATAGAAACTCCTGAAAGTCTACTAAAAGAAAATTAATTAACAGAGTATTTAATTTATTGTAAGTATTTTTGAATAAGAGTATGTTTCTGAAGGTGGTGAAAGTGCTTTTAAAATACTTTGATGTATTGATTGGTAGAGTTAATTTGTCACCTGCACATTGTTATTTAATGTTGCTAGCTGTCTCAGTTAATGTGTTTCCTGAATATGAATATTTAATGGTCTTGTATAGTGATCATTATATTATTTTAAGCTTAATAAATTGCTCTCAAGCCCTCAAGCCTTTCATAGAGGTGTTTTTGTTATGTAAATATAACAAAAGTAAATGACTGTCTAGCTGCTTCTCAACTTTGGTATCACTGTAAGTGGATTTATTGTAGGAATTTAGGAAGAAATGGAAACTTTTTTTAAGAGGTAGGGAGCTTCTAGGCAGATGGAAGGGAAGGTCCATCAGCACCAAACAGTGTAGAAGGAGAGAAACTATTTGGTGATGGGATGACACCAAATCTCAGGTGTTCCAAGAGGATTTAGTAATGAAATCAGCTGGTTCGTTTTCTGTATATGAGAATGAGGGGGGATGTAAAAGGTAAAGTGAAGTGTTGCCATATAGTCGAATAGTTAACTATGGCCCATGAATACTTTTGGGGTGGAAATTAAAGAACACTTTTCTACTGGGTGAAGAGTTTTAAGGGGTTTCAAAGTAGATCTTGGTGAGTTTGTTGCCTTGGATGGCAAGAGACCAGATTTGATGATGGCAGTTGACCTTTGAGTTCCACCTTGTGTTTGAAAAATTCACAGCTGAAGTACTTATATATGATTTCACTCAAATGGCGGTGTTAAAAAAATTAAGAGATCATGAGATTTAAAGGGTTAAATTTTGTACTCATTTATCAAAATAAAGCACAAAAGATGGGATTAAACTCCTACAGTTTTAGGTGTCGTGTCTAGATGTCCACATCTATGTAGTCTCCTAGAGATCTCTACACAGTCACTGGTAGAAATAGGCAATTTCAGGGTGTTTATCACGTGTATTTTAGACATCTACTTTAGGGAGACAGTAATCTTGTCCTAGAAATGACTATTTTTCTACATTTTCTGTAAAAGTAGCCTTGAGTAACATTGCAAAATTTTGTTTTGTAGAAGTCTAAGCTGTGTTCAGACAGAATTTATCTGCAATAAGGATTTTGTTCTATAAGATTTTCTTCTATTTTCCAGTGTTATGATAGATTTTTCTTATTTCAATTCATTAGACAAATATTGATAAATATTAAATTAGATTTTAATGTAATTGAAAAAAATGGCATTTCAGAGGGGCATTTTACTTATTCAGGATAAAGTTGTGACAGATATCAGAATAGTTTCTTGCCTTTTCAGATGCTCTATCTCATTGCAAGAGAAAAAAAAAACCTTTTTGGTTATATATATTAAAAAAAAACATTTTAAAAAGAAGATATCAACAAAACTGTGAATGTTTCTTTAAAGTTCACAGAAAAATTCTATTGCAGAGTGGTAAATAGCCTGCAACACTGAACAAAACATCAACCCATGTCTTCCTATCAAAGATTCATCTTTGCAAGCTAGACTGATGATTGAACAGGTGTCATGTGATAATGGATCAGATGGGTCAACAAAACGATGATTTACAGGAAGTGCAAAAGTATGAAGAATTGGAGGTCAAAATGGCTTCTTATGTGAGTTTGGTAGAAAATCACTTAAGCAATGATCATTCATCTATCAAGCATTTAACTAACAGCCATTTAGCCCAATGGAAAAATTTAAACTGATTGTATGTCAGCTGGAAAGGGTATAAATGAAGACAGAACAAAGATATCTGGGTATTTCAAAATTTTGAATAGAAACTATATTAAAAATAATAAAGACCTAAAGCCCACCTTTGGTTGCCAAGAAATTCTTTCAGCATGCTTCAGGACTTCAGTATGTTTCAGTGACACACAAAATAGCTGCTTAAATTCTTAATTTATGAAGAAATTCACTATAGGATGGAACTTTCTTATTCCATGCTGAACCAAAAGATCAATTTCTTTGGTTCCAGATGGTAGATGTTGTTATAGGTTCTTCCTTATTTGTCTCCGTATCTGTATTGATTACATCTTTTATTCTATACATGCTCAATACACTATACACTGCTGTGAGAAGCAGAAATCATCCTTTGTGGTTTCCTTCCTATTTGCTGACATTCTGCTATTAGAGGATAATACTATAAGATTTTTGCATTCCTCAGAGGATCAGTTGAATTCTCCTGGTTCTCAGGAAGTGCTGGAAATGGATTATTTAGATTTCAGACATGTACTCCTTGGGGGCACATTGAAATTTTCTGCTTCTCAACAGCTTTTCTGGCAGATTGAAGGGGACCAGTATGGAAAAAAGGCCCCAGGCTTTGGGGACTGCTGTGCGAAACAGCAGCAGCAGTAACTTATGGGACTGGTTTCCTATGATACTACTTATTTTGGAAAGACTCTTGAGATCCAGGTCAACAGGGTGAGCAGATCAGCTGAGAAGTGTTTGGTATCACCTTCTACATTTCATACATCATAGTTGCTATATGTTAAACATCAGTGCAGGATACAGAAAGAGGTAATTTTTCATGTTCACCTGAACCATTTTCCCATTTCAACTGTTCATATCCCATACTTTTGTTGTGACCAAACATCCCTCCACCTATGGTACGCTTTTTCTATTCCATTTGACCTTTTGGGGCAGTTCCTATCTACTATCTGCCTCATTTATGTTCAGTCATTTTTTCCTGTTGACATACGAACGGATATTATATCCTCCTCCTTCACCCCAATGAATTCTGCCCACTGGCCTCTTCCCTCTGCCTCACTCACTGATCTTCCTCCTCTCCTTCAGGAACATTTGCTCCACTGTAGGTAAAATCACAGCTTCTCAGAACTACATCCTGGTTTCCTAAGTCTGATCTTTGGACCTTGTACAGATCTGGATCTGCTGAAATAAAATGCTTCTAAAACTGCTTTTTTTTTTTTTGCAGGTGATAATCCTTCTCAGGATTGCTGTTTTGACAAACTGTGTAGGAATTTGAGATTTGCAGGTGCACAGAACTGGAAGTGATCTCCTATTGTGGTGATCTTGGTATTGTAGGGAACCATAGAAAATTATCTCTTTACAAACTGATTGATTTTACGAGTCATAGAATCATAGAATTATAGAATGGTTTGGATTGGAAGGGACCTTAGAGATCATCTAGTTCCAAACCCCCTGCCATGGGCAGGGACACCTCCCACTAGAAGAGGTTGCTCAAAGCCCCATCCAGACAGACCTTGAACAGTTCCAGGGAAGGGGCATCCATGACTTCCTTGGACAACATGTTCCAGTGCCTCACCACCCTCACTGTAAAGAATTTCTTTCTAGTACCTAATCTAAATCTCTTCTCTTCCAATTTAAAACCATCGCACCTTGTCCTTTCACTACACTTCCTGACAATGAGTCCCTCTCCTCTTCTCCTGTATTCAGATATTGAAAGACTGTTACAAGTTTTCCCCAGAGTCTTCTCTTCTCCAGGTTGAACAACTCCAGCTCTCGCAGACTGTGAGGGGAGGTGCTCCATCCCTCTGATTATCTTCGTGGCCCTCTTCTGGACCCATTCCAACAGGTCCATGTCCTTCCTGTGTTGAGGACTCCAAAGCTGGACACAGTACTCCAGGTGGGGTCTCACAAGTGCAGAGGGGTAGAATCTCCTCCCTTGACCTGCTGGCCACACTTCTCTTGATACAACCCAGGATGTGGTTGGCTTTGTGGGCTGCCAGTGCACACTGCTGGCTCATGTTAAGCTTCTCATCCACCAACAGCCCCAAGTCCTTCTCCTCAGAACTGCTTTCTAACCATTCTCCACCAAGGTCATTAAACTACCATCAGAAAATATTAAGGGAAATGAGTTGGAGGGTAGCACAGTAAGGCTCCAGAAAAGCAAAACAGCATGGTCACATATTTCTAAGTCTTTCATTTGCATTTAGCATGACTATTTGTAGTGATGTTCAGTATCTATTTAATAAATTAGATTTTATTTGTAATAAATGCATTAGAATTATTTGGAAGGATCAGAGACTTGGTAAACAAGTAGATTTCCTTTATTGAAACCAGAACTGCTAGTTCTTCCTTAGACTTCAGAAATACTGAAAGAAACCATGAAAATCTGTAAACTGCACGGGGCAAGTTCATTCTTTTTTTGCATTTACAGTACTTTTCCCAGTGATGTCCTGCTATGTGACAGCAACACTCATAATAAGCATGAATAATAATTAGCTGCTATTTTTATGGACAACGAGCCTACTTTTTGTGATCTCTTTTTAATGATGGTTTAAAATTGTAACACTTGATACTGTTGCCAACTCTGTGAAAAAAATTATTTCACTCATATTAAGAAATCAGTTGATTAATTTTTTTTTTTTGAAAAGTGCTGTCAAATATGTTCCAGGCATGGACCCTTTGAAAGACAAGTGGATTCTTAAGAGGAAATTCTGTTGCTAGGAGACCATAACCATAAAGTTTCAGGACAAAGTATTTTTTATTTTAAATAAGAAATGTTGATTAATGAACATGCTTAAAAGGCAAAGAACAAAGCTATCACAGCTATCTCTATTATATCAAAGACCAGTTGAAGCATTCAATGGATATTTTAAGAAAGAAGTATAAAGAGAATGTCTTCAAAGGGAGTCTAGCCAAAGTTAGAGAACCAAGGAGTCCAGAGCATGCTGATATAACAAAAGTGCCCAAGTATCTGTAGGGGATATTAAATCTCACATTTGAAGGCTTAAACTCACCTCTGTCAGCAATGAGAATTAGATTTATCTTGGGAAAGGGATCTCTTGAGATTTCTTCTGGTCCCACCCATTTGGGATTTCCCAGATTTTGGGAATTCTGGTGCTGCTAATCAGTGAAGGGTAAATATTGGGCTAGAGGGTCTTTGTCTTCGATCCACTGTGGACGTTCCTAAGCATGTCAGCAATAACTATCTATTTACAAAATTCTAAATGTGTGTTTAGAATGCACATAAATAATTCCAGTCTCATAAAGTATTAGTTGATGGTAACTGAGAGTCCAGTATTGATTATCTTAGTTTCACTGAGTAGCACTTTATCCCTCAAAAAGACTACAGAAGTCTAAGAAGGTTTCTTTTGGAAAAACAACACTAGTACAGGCATTAAAATCTGGCCTGACTGGCTCAATATTTATCCAGTTGTTTAATCCCACAGGTCTTGATCCAGTTTATGACTGCTGAACATTGACACAAGAGTAGATTAACTACTAAATTCATTCTAGTATCAAAGAACAAGAAATCTTTACAATTGCTTTCTGAGAACTAGCAACATGAAACAAAACGCATACTTCTTCAAAGGGAGTTACATAATTTTCAGATGTAAAACTTTGTGTCTAGTTTCCGTATGTGTCCACACAGGAAATCTTTATCAAAGGATATTCTCAGCAGGTAAACTTTGGTTTCTTGAACTCCTGGAAGCTCTGGGTTAGGTATAGGGTATCCCAGAACAGAGGCAGAGGATGAGAAGATATAATCTTATTTATATATATACCTTCTTAAGAAGGTATTATTAGGAATACTGTAGATATTGTCACCTATGCACAGAGCGGGACATGGCAACTCAACCAGAAACATCCTAAAACACCAGAAAGAAAATGTTACAACTATCATACATGCTCAATAGCTTTTGTTGATAAGGTGGGGGACATCTCCCTGGTAATTCATATCTAGGCATCCTCTATCAGCTGAGTCAGTCAGGGGGCAAACTTACAAATGAAGAGGTAAAAGGCAGCTGTGGGACTTGAGCATCTCCCTGATGGGCTGAGATGTTCCTGTGGAAGGTACAGTGCTTGGAAATGTTTTGCTGAAAGCTGAGTACTGATCCTCTGTTAACCCCCAACCTGTGCCATATTGCTTGTTTGCAGTTAAGATAGGAAAGACCAGAAATGTTACAATTCTTCTTGGACTTTGAGGGGGACGAGAGACATGTGCTGCATATTACTGTCACCTTTGTCTCAGAAGGGAATATGTGTATATTTCTGCTAAAGTATAACATATGTGTTTTTTGGAAAGCTTGCAATTGAATATATAGAATATCAGTGATGTGTGGACGTCTGTCATGGACAGCAGATTCACTGATTGATAGTGTTTGTTTAATGTAGAGATACTGTTTACAGTGTTTCAGACTGGTTACAAGGTTTTAGGGATGTCTTAAATATTTGTTTTACTGAAGCTAATACGTTCTTTTCTCTGAATTATTAACATGTCCTTATCAGAAATTTGCATGAACTAATCCTTTATAATGCTTTGAAAATTCCTGAATATATGAAAGTCTGGCTTGTGCTGCTACAAAGAGTTAATCTCAAATGCCAGACTACAGAGAGTAAGATAGAATTTATGTATCTCTGAGTGTATAATGCCTACATTCTGTTATATTTGTATTTCAAAAAATTTGGGCTTTGGTTTCAGGAAACCAGTGAGAAAATTACACTGTTCACCAAGCGAAAACAAAAAGGAGATGCAGGATTTTGTCTTTGCTCTATGAGAAAACAAAAAAAAAAAAGGTGCAAGAAATATAATTCTTGCTGTGACAGAGAAGCCTTGGCGCTTTACACGGGAACAGGATCATGTTGATCCACAGCAGATTTTTCAAAAAGGACAACTAGACATCCAAACCCTTATTAGCCCTGCATAAAAGAAGCTTAACAACTTCAACCAATTGTTTCCCACAAGGTGAAAAACACCCAAACAAGTTGGGAATGAGAGCTAAATCAGATTGCCGACTGATAAGGATCCTTCCCAAGGCTAATAACAAAGACTTACCACAGACAAGCAGCGGATTAAGCATTTTAAGCCTCTATCGGCTAGCGCCAAGGAATCTGGCGTGGTAATTCTGCAATCTGTAGCTGTTTGGGTAGCTATCAAAAATAGCAATGGAGAAGCATACAGACCTGAAAAGTATTTTAGGTATTTTCTTCTCTGTTGTGAGGAACTGAGGTTTGGTGTAGAAGGGGCTGCTGAGGAGATAGAGGGAATCCACTGGTTAAAGCAGTGGAGCAGAACACGAGGAGCACGAGAGGAAGAGAGGCACAGCCAGAGAGCATTTCTTAGCTGAAGTGGGAATGGGGAGAGCTGTTTCACCTCAGGCGTGCTTGGCTGTACTATGTTTTTAGCTCCTTTTTGGGGGGTTAATGGGTCCCTACATAAACTGCTTTTGAAAATGATGTACGCTGAGTGTTTGAAAGCTAATCATTGACTTTATAGCTGCATGTTACCTGCTGCACGGTGGCTGCATTGCTCTGGGCTCTGTCAGGCAGTTCTTTGTGTGGTAAAACAGAGTCTGTACCATAAAAACTTGCTTTTTGCAAAACATTTGAAGGAAATGGAGTTTTCAAAGGAATTACGTGATATGTCCTCATTTTGGATTCATTATTTAAGAGACATTTTGCATGACTTGTAGCTTCTATGTGATAGCACTTTTCATATTCGGTTACACTGCGCAGAAATAATCTACAATGAAGGTGATATAAAAATGATTGATTGTGACTGGCTTGTCTTTTAAAAGAACCAAGCATTTTGATAGCCAATGAAAGAGGAAAAAAAGGCAGTTATTGGCCCTGTACTTTTCTGCATGACCTCTGTCTGAAGACCATCACCTTCATTCTAATAGTCTGATTTGTGTTTCGAATAAATTATTCAATAATTTCAAGCAGAGAAAGCTCTCTGTCTCTTTTGGAGTGTGACTTCTTTTTTTCCACCCAACTGAGTTGCAACTAAATGCTTCACTGTGCTCTGAACCAACTTTGCAATTTACTTCTGAATCTCTAATGGTCTCACCACACGTAACGGCTTTCAGTGGCAACAGAGGTGGTCCCACAACTCACACAGTCTTCTGCTTCCTTTTTAAAGTCAGTGACAGATAAAAAGGAGGAGAGTAAAAAGTTATTCAGAGGTGAGAGAAGGGCAGTGTAGATTAAGAAATAAAATGCTCACAAAGCAAATCCTACAGCCCCGGTTAATTGAATAGTTAAAATATCTCAGCTTCCATTTGTAAGTCCCAAAATACAGCCTTTTGTAATGGCTTTATTTTTTGCTTCTATGGACTTGTGCAAAGCTTGCAAGTCTGGCAAGCTACTAGAAAGCTCTGAAGCTATGAGCTCTGTTCACCCTGTGGAATTTTCCACGATACCCCAAACTTGCAGTTTTATTCTGCATGTAAACCTTAAGTGCAACGGGGCTGAAATTGGTGTCTTAGACCTTTCAGATTTTCCTGTGCTGAGGAACACAATAAAGAAGATACCTGTCTGAGTGGGTACCCGATTTGTCTCCTGTCTGTCACTTGTAAAGTAGTAATGTTGGAATAGTGCCTTTCTCTTGAGAAATTCTCTGGGCTCCTTCCCTGTGGGAAATAGCACAGTATTGTGATGCAGATTTTCTGCCAAATCTCACAAATCCCTCACTATGGGGATTTCTCTTTTCAGTCGTCTATCGTCCTGTCTGTAGAGCACTCACATTCAATACAGAAGGCTTATCACTTCCTTTTTAGAAATATAAGAACCAACATCACAGCCTGCAAAAACCCACCTGGTGAGAAAGATCTCATTTATTCAATTTTTGAATCTCACTGAGGGCTGCTCGAGAGAGGAAGAGCCTCTGATAAGTTATTTGCTGTTTTCTTTAGAATATGACTGCTTCAACCGAGTTTCAAGAGACTCCTGCTTCCATGCACCGGCAGACAGAGTGTAATTATATTTGTTGTTAAATGGATAACTGTGATGTCCGATATTTAATTAGTACCACCTGTCTATCTGGATACGTGCATGACTGCAGCTGTAAATTATGTCAGTGCCTTTCAGGCATAAAGGAGGGAAAACCAGGCATAGCTGTTAGGGAGACAGACGCATTCATGGGCTGACTCTGGACTGAAAGGCAAATTCCCACCAAACATTCAAACTAACACCCAACCAGAGCACATGGAAGTCGCTATCCCTTGGATGTGCTTAACTTTCCCATCTTTGACTTGTGTTCCAGGTCTTACTCAGAGGGTGATGCAATGAGGGTATGAGCACAGACCTGGGCGTGCAGAACTGCTCCTGAATCCAGGTTTCAGACAGAGGCAAAAGCTGTAGCTGAAATGTACACTGGGCTTGTGTTACAAGCAGCCCTGCATTCATGCTGCTGCTGCAAATAGGCTCACACATGTCCAGGACTTATCTCATTGTCTATCAAAGTGTTCTTATGGACAATATTCCACTTAAGCCTCTGAGTTTGCCACCGTTGGGTCATTTTATTTTTTCTCTTTAGTATTTTTCTGTCTGGGTTGGTTTTTTTTTTTGCGGACTTACAAGAATAAACCTGCAAAATTGTGAAAACAAAACTGCAAGAGTCTCAGTCTTGAGAGGCATTGCAATAATATGGTAGTGAACAACGCAAGCACTAAAGTTAAACCCAGCTAAAAATACAGCAGTAGATAAATGCATTTGTATCCTTTCAAACCCAGAGAATAAACTAATACTTTTTGTTAGGATAAGACCTATTTTTGACTGAGAAAAAGCATAGACACAAATGCCGAACTGAACACAAAATGGCTGATTGTTAACACGTACAGAAAATTTTAGTAATAGCCAATAACAAGATATACTTCATAGTGTAATTATCCCAGTGGCAGTTACGTAGATCCTAAAGATAGACACAAGGATGTCAACGATTTACTTGCAGACCCCAAATGAATAGGATTTAGACTTTATAATTCACCAGGTGAGGAACAGTGATATGAAGGTCCTATAGTATGACAGAGCCCTGATTCAGCAGGGACCTGGGATGTTTCCTGATAAATTACTCTCATTTGCTAATATCTGTGCAACACCCAGGCAGAGACTATTGTAGGGATGCTTCAGCTCCACTTGGCACATGCTGCAGTTTCAAAAGAAAAGTGATCTGCCAGCAGTAATAACACTTTCATAAATCTGGCAGTCCTAAGCCTTATTTTACATCTTCTCGCTTCTTAATTTTGCCAAATCATTACTTTTAACACTTAGAAGAGTACTAATATACTATGTTATTATAGGTGAGTCTCTATTTAAATAGACCTAGATAAATGAGGGCAGTGTTTTAATTTTGATTAGGGCCTGAATCCATTTTCCGGGAATTTCAGGCACTGAAGTAAGGTTCTTTATTTCAGAAAGTATATTTATATATTTTTATGAACTTAATTTCCCGTCCACTTTCTAATCAGAAATTTGAAGATTTTTTAAAATTACTATTTGAATTTTTTCCTGTGTTCTCTAGAACTGTGTTAAAAACACTTTCAGAGAAGATGTGACTGAATTTTCAATATGAGAACTGAGAGGAGCGTGCTCAGGGTGACACTATTGCTTTAATTGTAATGTCTTCATTGTAGTATCATGGTCTAGCTTCACTTTTACTTTGAAGACTGTTAGAAAACTCCCTTTGACAGTTTATTTGTTTCTGTTGTGGTCAAGCCTTTTCTAATGGCGAGGAGAGAAAACTGTTTAGCTACTTGACCTTCCTGGCAATGGTCTGGTAGAAGATTATAATAATCTTTCAGCCTCCAGCAGTGATAAGCTAGTATCCAGGCAGTGTTTTGTGCTGTAATATCTATGAATGATCTGTTACTAAAATTTAGCTAGGAGAGAAGCTAACATATTTCTAGTCTAAAACAAGTACTCAGTTGAGATGAATATGTAATAATAATTTATTTTCAAAACAAAGAGTGTCTTTTCTGTTGGCTGTTCTAGAACAAGAGAATAACTGATATTGGAAGAGGCCACTGGAGGTAGGTACTGAGGAAGGTTAATAATATTTGCCTGTGCCAGTGTAGAATTCAAACACACATCTCCAAACACAACATAACTACCTATTACTTGCAATTACCAAACATTTTGTTTTTATTTCTCCATTCACTACTTCATAAGTGCTTCTAATACCCAGAAATCTATCTTACCTTTCTTTTTAATTTTTTTTTTTAATGTGTGTCTGTGGGCTTGTGTTGGGAGCTTAAGTACGTCTATGCAATCTAACTTTGTGATAGAGTGAATATTATTTTGGAAGAAATAAAGAGCAACTTCCACTTAAAAATATCTTCATTTATTCTTAAATCCTGCTTAGTTGTAATACTTTTGTAGTGTGCCAACTGGTGCCCCTCTGTTGAAATGTTAATTATGAATTTATTCCATAAAAATAAGAACCTCAGACTAAGAAAATTATGATGAATTTGAATATGTGCAAGACTCCATCATGAATAGAGCAGCCTTGTGAATAAGATTTTCTCCATGAATGACATGCTGGAATACTTTTGGCTTTAATTTGCTTGAGTTAAAATATAATTAAGGAAGTGCATAAAGTTATGATCACTCTCTGTCTTTCATGAACTTAAACTTTGACTGAATTATTTTTTTCCATTTTTAAAGAACTATATTTATAGAGAGATACATGTACAGTCTGCTTCAAAGCTTTCTGAAATCTTAAAGACTTCTGTGTATTGCAGTGAGGTCTGGAGAAGTATAGTTGCCATAATCCTGTAAGATAAGGAACTTCTTGAAGTTCCCTGTCATAAATTCTCAGAGACCACTGTCTGTAGTGACAGTCCAGTTTAGACAATTTAGACACCCCAAGCATTGTTTAGAAAACAATGCAGTTTTCATACCGGTTATCTCTCTTCTCTCATATTTTTAAGCTTTACAAATAATATCCAGTGACTTTTTCTTGAAATTCTCATGCCGTTACTTGATTCTCATGGCCAAAGCTTGAAATCCTGGAAGTACAGAATCAGAAATTGTTTCTTGGTCTTCAAATGCAATCCCTTGACACTATGGACAAGGTGTCATGTGTCATTATTTTCATAAATGTTTCAATCCATATATTAATAATAATTAGACTTTTCATCCCTGGTGCTTTACCTGGAATATGATTTCAGAATCTCCTTTGTTTTGTATTCTACTGCATGTACAGCCACTTTATGACCCTTTATTACTGTGTGAACATTCTAATTGAGTTTAAATAACTCTTTTTTTTTCCCGTGTCTGTACCCTGGTTGATGTATAGGCACCAATCACATCCCTTTGCGTTACAAGGTGAACTCTTCTCTTGTCTGATAAGCTCTCAGTTCCCCTCATTATCCTAGTGATCCTTCTCTATGTCTATTCCATTTTCATATCTTCCTTGAAAATAAATGACCAGAACCATACACACACTATTACAAATTAAGTCTTCTCATGGCTTAGAACAGTGGAATTAATGCTTCTTTGTCTCAGCTGGAAACACCTTGACTGATGTATTGCAGGACGGCATTTGAGTTTTTCCATACTTACCATCCCTTGCTACCTTATAGTCATCCTGTGATTAGCTTGTACACCTGTGTCTCTCTCCTCCAGTCACTTCTAACTGACAAGTTCTTAGTCAATAGCAGAAATTCTCTTTCATAGTCCCCAATGACCTTCCTCTTATTATAAATTTAATTTAATTTAATTATGCTTACTCCTATCGTCAGGGCCATGCAGTTCTTTTTGTGAAAATACCCTAATCCTCTTCAGTATTGACAATGCCTTTTAGCTTTCCATCTTAAGAATACTTTTTTTTGAGCCAAGGTTATTTATACAAAAAATTAGCAAGATTGATCCAAGGCTAACTATTTGTTACCTCTCATCAGGCTTTCAATACTTGCCTACTAGCCAATTCTTTACTCACAGTTGCAGTCGTAATTCCCATTTCTTTATATGATATTGTATTTACTGCATTTGTCACATTTACATATGATGTCAGTGTTTTACTGAGCTCCAGATGGATGACGAGTAATGCCTCTTCTTTATTTGGGTTACCTAGACAAAGCGGCATAGGTGACCTAGCCTGGATGGATCTTTGTGGAGCACAGGTTGCATATTATCATATGTTTTTATAAATATAATTATACTGACTTTGAAAATACATTTTACTTACTTGCATGTCTTTGATATTAAG
Source organism: Scolopax mira (assembly GCA_004320125.1). Lineage (NCBI taxonomy): Eukaryota > Metazoa > Chordata > Aves > Charadriiformes > Scolopacidae > Scolopax > Scolopax mira. Next base: position 45,689 of record BJBW01004004.1, read on the forward strand.
TTGGATACCCTGTTCTCAAAACTTGATGGTCCTAAATCTGGTGTTGTATGTTACAGAACTTAGGTGTGATATGTCAGTGCTTTCAGACCTTTTGTGGGTCCAAAGTAATTCAGCACACAAAAAAACAACTAGTAAAGTAAAGTGAAAACAAGGGCTTGAAAAGAAACATTACTATAAGGCCTAAAGCATTTTTGAAGCAAAGGACAAAAGGAAAACTTTGAAAAATGCTTTCTATACTACAACAACATCAATTAATTTCTCATAGCATTGCTACTGATGATTTTACATAAATGTATATTCTTTGGCAGCAATCTATTCATGCCTTTTGAGAAGAGCTGGGCATCCTTTATTACCAAATATTGGACAGGATTGGACCAATAACAAATAAAACATAATTTCACTAAAGGTAATTGTTTCTGTCAGGCTCCTTAACCATTGCTTAAACTCAACATTTTTCTTGCATGGAAATTACTTTTGTAGTGCAAAATATTGAGAAAGGCTTATATTATAAAGGAAAGCAGTGAACATTGAATCACTTTAGCATGATAAAACTAGGTCAGAATTCTGTCTTTAATGTGTTTAATTTCAGACAGCCTTCCAAATTAAAGATGATCATATGTTCCCAGAGTGTTATTATTCCTGACTGTCCTGGAATATACGGTGTCTCTGACAGTCGTACAGCTAAAATTCATTGTTATTGGTTCTATTTTTTAATTTGCAAATGCAATTTTAAAACCCTTGAAAAATTATACAGAAAATTTCAATACCTGAAGAAACAATAGGATATGGAAAGGCAAATACTTTGCAATAAATCAGACTGCATAGGCACAGG
>BJBW01004004.1:73318-145652 GCA_004320125.1 Scolopax mira
CACACTTCTCTTGATGCAGCCCAGGATGTGGTTGACTTTGTGGGCTGCCAGTGCACGCTGCTGGCTCATGTTAAGCTTCCTGCCTGCTGCCATACCTTGTCTTTTAAAACATTTGTGTTTTACCCTTATTAAAGCTAATGGGAATTTTACCCATAAGTCAGTGGAGAGTAAGTTTCAAACATGAATGCAAAAAGCATGTAATTTCTTGCAGATGGGATCAGAATATAGTCACTGCATTTTCAAAAATATGTTACACAATACTTAGATGTAAGTAGTTCTTACTACTACTAGATGTAGTGTGACTTTTGGAAGTATTGGTTGTCTCTCTTTTGGAAGTATTGGTTGTCTCTCCACAATGAATGAGACTGATGTCTTCTGAAAAATGATTCTGCACTGAAAATGATCACAAATCTAATAGTTCCTAACTTCTGAGTGTTTGAATTTTTAAATTAATTTTAGCTTTTAAGTTCATTGTTTTGTATGTAATTTTTTTGATATTTTTGAAGAGAAAAAATATTGCTACATGGAAACTGAACAATATTTTTAGCACAGTTTGAGTTAAAAGCCTTCAGCACTGCTTATTTTTTCCACATGAGCTAAAGGGTGAGCTAAGCATGTTTGTTATTTCATATTCTGAGCAAGGAAAATACGATTCCAACTTCTGGAACATCTTCTGTGAGTTGGATATTGTTATTGGAGTCTGGCTTGGTTCTACCTAGGTACCTTAGAAATTGAAAGAGCTGAGGCAGGGTTTTTAAATCTGTGTGCTAACTTAAGAAGCTTTGTGGGGTGTTTAGTTTGACTGTTTATTGCCTCTCTCAAGAGAGAGCTGCATGGACTATATCACAACTCTACTGTGCCACAGAATTAAAAAGAAAGGCGTATTTTGATCACACTTAGATATTTCTGATTCTCCAGCCCTAATGAAATACTTCTATAGCTTGTGAAATCCTCATCTGAACCAATCTCAGTGGTCTCTCAGTACATTTGAGAATGGGTGGAGGTGGATCAAGTTCTGGAAGACTGGAAAAGGGCAACGTAGGACTTAAAAAAAAAAGGCAAAAGGGAAGGTTGTGGAATGATGGGCCAGTTCCTTTTGTGGGAACATACTAGATCAAAATATCCAACAGTCTTTTTGTAGGGAACCTAAAAGAACACCAGATGAGTAAGCAGTAAATGAGTAGGCAGCAAATGCAGTGAGTGTTAACTCATTTGTCAGGATTAAATCATATCAGATCAATCCAAAATCTTTTTATGTGAAGTAGCACGCCTTAAAGGTATAGACATCCTATAGCTAGGCTTTGTTCAGAGTTCTTACATTGCCTCTCATTACATGAGCAAGTCGAGATTATTGTAAAGGGGGGACAAAAGTATCTGGGGATTCTAGAATAGAGCAGTTGCTGGTGCTTCACTGTCAAACTGCTAAAATGAATTGAGGAGGGCCCTACAAGGATCTATCCTAGGCTTTGTATATTCAATGTTTTCATTATAATCCAACACCAGGTTGTTAGAATATGCTTATTAAATCTGCAAATGAAATGAATCTGAAAGAGGCAGCAAACAGATTGAAAGATAAGAATTAATTCAAAATGATCACAGCAATTTAGAGAAATAGTCTTGAAAACAACATAGAATTTAATTAGAACAAATGCATTTAGGCAGGGATAAACAGTTGAGAAAATACAATGAGAAGAGCTGAGATAAGATAGGTAACAGTCTTGGAAAGAAGTATTTGGAGGCTACAGTGGGTCACAAACTGAATGTAGGGTTAAGAGTATTACGCTATGGTCCAGAGATCAAACGTTGCACTGGGATTTATAAACAGCAGCATAAAATATGTAGTCCATAAAATCTGTAATGTAATTCTTTTTCACAACATTGTTATGAGTTTTGATATGTGAACCAGATGGAGGAAGTACAGAGGAAAGCTATGAGGACTGGGGATCTACAAAATATAGGGTATTTTGTCACCTTAGAAGACATAAGACAGAGAAGAGATCTTAAAACAGTGTCTGAATACTTAAAACAACTGCAAAGAGAATATTTCCTACGGCCATGGATGGTAAGGCAAGAAATAACATCTCAAGATACAGAAAGAGATGTTTACTCTAAATTTTAGAAATGGTTTTTAAATGGTAGGGATTGGTAGGCATTGTGGTTGCTTAAGGTTGTTGCACAATGCTCATCATTAGAGGTATTAAAGAACAGATTAAACAAACAAGAATAAGATAGTTTGGGAATAAAAAGGCTACAGGAACTTCTTGCTATAGTAAGAATGAATTAGATAATCCCTTCCAGTCCCTTCTAACCCTTCTGTATTTGTGCAGTTTCATGGTATACCTAGGCCTGGTACGGGGAAGGAAGGTATAATGGGAAGTCATCTCCCTGCTTTCTTATCTGCACCATCCTATCTCCTCTGCAGGTCTCTGTCAGGTCCAGACAGCAGTGACTCTATAATAGTGATAAGTAATCTTGCAAAGTGATAACGATAATTAAATTATATATTTAGCATATATAGACAAAATCAAGTTGGACAGGAGTGTTGATCTTCCTGAGGGCAGAAAGGCTCTACAGAGGAATCTGGACAGGCTGGATTGATGGGCTGAGATCAATGGTATGATGTTCAGCAAGACCAAGTACCGGGTACTGCACTTGTGTCACAACACCTCATGCAGTGCTACAGGCTGGAAAGCTGCCCTGGAGGAAAAGAATCTGGGGGTGTTGTTTGAGAGGCAGCTGAAAATGAGCCAGTGGTGTGCCCAGGTGGCCATGGTGGCCAACAGCATCCTGGCTTGTATCAGGAATAGTGTAGTGAGCAGGACTGGGGCAGTGATCATTGCCCTGTACTGGGCACGGGGGAGGTGCACCTTGAATACTGTGTTCAGTTTTGGACTGCTCACAACAAGAAACACATTGAGGTGCTGGAGTATGCTCAAAGAAGAGCAACAAAGCTGGTAAAGGATCTGGAGCACAAGTCTTATGAGAAGTGGCTGAGGGAACTGGGGTTGTTCAGTCTGGAGAGAAGGATGCTGAAGAAAGACCTTATTATTCTCTACAGCTACCTGAAAGGAGGGTGTAGAGAGGCAAGAGTCGGTCTCTTCTCCCAAGTCAAAGATGATAGGACAAGGGGAGGTTCAGGTTACTGAACGGGTTGTCAGGCATTGGAATGGACTGCCCAGGGAAGTGGTTGAGGCACCATCCCTGGAGGTATTCAAGAGATGAGTTGACATGGTGCTCAGGAATATGTATTAGTGCTGTGTTGGTGTTGTTTTGGGTGTGGTGCATGGTTTGTGTGGGTTTTTTTGTTTGTTTGTGGGTTTTTGTTGTTTTTTTTTTTTTATTGGTTGGACTAGATGATCTTAAGACCTTCAAACCTAGGTGATTCTGTGATTCTGTGAAAAGAGAATGTAACAAGGTGGGGTTTGGTGTCTTCTCCTAAGTGGCAAGTGGTAGGATGAGAGGAAATGGTCTCAAGTGTTACAAGTGGAGGTTTAGATTGGATATTATGAAAAATTTCTTCACCAAAAAGGTTATAAAATGTTGGAACAGGCTGCCTGGGGAAGTCGTTGAGTCACCACACCTGGAGGTATTTAAAAGGTATTTAGGTGTTGTACTTAGAGACATGGTTTAGTGGTGGACTTGGCAGTGTTAGGTTTATGGTTGAACTCGATGATCTTAGGGTCTTTTCCAACCTAAATGATGCTGTGATCTTATGTTTGGTTTTAGTCAATGGTTAATGGAGCAAATAATTTACTCAGACACCTACGTAAATGTTCCAACTTTCCCAAAGGTTGAATGATTGTGACTTCTACTGAAATTACTGTGAACTTCAAACACTTGGGACTTTGCAGATTAGATTCTTCTCCAGAAACATTCAATGGTCTTTAAAAAGATATATTATTTATATTAAAGCAGTTGCTTATGTTCAAATTGGAGCTGATATTTTAAAAAGTCAATGTACAATGAAATGACAGAAAAATATTTGTGAGACTTCTTGTCATTTGTGGTCATGTTACCCTTACTGTTTTTGTAAAAACAGGAAGGTATCAACCTCATCTGTGACTGCAGTCAGTGTAAGAACTCCTGTTCCCAAGTGATCTTCAAAGCAAAAATATTAGGAATAAACATGAGGGCTGTGCTATATCATAAAAAGTCATGAATCTTCCTTTAGGACAGATTTTAAGAAAAACAAGCAAACTGCAAACAAAGACCATGACAGTCATTCCTCCTGATGTCTGTACAGTGTATTGGTGGATCTTTCTTTTGATGCTGCAATAGTAAATAACTGATTTTGCTGTATGCTTAGAAGACTTCAAAGCTTTCCGATGCTTTCCATTTTATTAAAACATTCGACAGTCAGGTTTATTCAATATGCTTTTTTGAATTTCATTGGCGATAACACTCACTATCAGTGCTTTGAAATCGTGTTTTTGTTTTTGTATTTGTTTTTTTCATTTGGTTATTTCACCATAGCAATACCATTAATACAGCCAAATAAGCTGCTAGAGAGAAAACACTAGTGCCTGCCAGGTGTTACTATTGCTCTGGAATAAATACTGCAAGTCCAGTGCAGGAGCACTGGTGGCCAGAAGGATCCTCCAAAGTGAGTGGTTGGCAGCTGAATAAAAAACTGTGTTTCAAATTAGTCCCTCTTTAGAACTGTGGTGAAGAGGGTGAAATTGGCTGGTTACTTGTCTTTGATGGTGTGTATGAAAGACAGATACAGCTGAATTCTTGGATCTAGTAGATTACTGAGACCACTACCTGATCGTATTCTCTAAAAACATGTAGGATCTGCATCTATGATTTGGTGGTTTTCCCCAGCGGATGGTGTAGTACCATGAACATTGAAGTGTGTTTCACTGTGAGGAGCCACAGATAGCTCCCAGCATTGACTGGTGCTAAAGGAGGTCTCTTAGATACCTCAGAAATCTTCTGCTGTTGTCTGCTCTTTCACTCAGTGCTGACTCCACAGCTTTCTGGGTAAAGAGAGGGATCTTCTGAGTAACAGACATGATTCCCTTTCTATAAGGATGGTTCCCATATGTTGGTTTGCAAGAGTGAATCCTCAGAACTGTTTTAGCCACCATACTTTGGTTTGGTTTTTTTTTGTTGTTGTTTTTTTTTTTTTTTTTAATTACTGCTTACTAAATCAAGCAGGGCAAGGGGCAAGAGGTCACAGACAGTTTACAACTGCTTATGCTTTACATGGAATGTCTTTCCTTCTCCAGCTCTTGCTGAAAGCTTAAAAATATGTGTAGTGTGTTCATCAGGGCAGGCCTATCCCACAAAGATTTTATGTGGATTTGAACTAGCAGTTTGTCATTTTGGAAATTCTTTTGAGGATGAGACATAGTTCCCAGAGTTTTGTTCTATTGTTTTGATTTGGAACCCATCCTTAATTTTTTTTCCTACTTCTATTTTTATTCTATCATCAAAGGACAGAATATTGGAAAAAAAATGCCAAGTTCAGACAACAAAATAGGATCCAAAAATTATCCAGCTCTTCCTTTCTTCCAAACTTCTTTTTATATAAATTTGGTATGTCTCTGAAAGTCTGCGAAGGTTTTTGTGATCAGAAGAGCTATTGGGACTCCACTGTAGCTCCAGTATTCAACTCTTTCTAGGAGACTTACTGTGGTGATGTCCAGACTGTTCATCTGCCATGTCTATCATACACAAAGATCTTAAAACTAAAGTATCTCCATCCACAGATGTATTACTGGTACATACTATCACGTGATTCTTTGGTCTGCTTGTTATTCTTCATATCTTCATATCTTGAAAATAAGATATTTATCAAAATGTAAAGGTGATTATTTCAAAATAGATAAAAGAAGAAAAGGGCCAAGGATCCCAACATTTGAGTGTGGAACTCCTGGAACAGAGCACAGTTTTAAAAGAGTTGGGCACTTTAATAGATAAAAAGGATATCTAGAATACAAGCTCATACTACTAATATTTCTGGAAAAAAGAGAAAAAGGCTCATGCTTAAGAATATAAGTCTAATTCTAACTCCAAAGGATTTGGATGAGGTCTTTATGGAAGCAGATTATTTGAATTGGCTCTTGCTGGAGCCCAAGGAGAATACGTGATGATGCAGAAGAGATGATTTTTACTAGATGATGCAGTTCAGGAGCAAAACCATGTTCCTAATCACTATTGCTGATCAGAAAGAAAGTTGAAGGGAGCACTTTGATACCTCTGCTGTCTGATCCAGTGGGAAATTTTGCTGAAAAGTGTTTTCACTCTCTCTGACCATTGTATTTTCTGTCTAGAAATTGTCTTTAAAAACACTTTGAAGTGTTGGTATTTAACATGAGGATGACAAGTAGTCACTGTTTAACAATTGCAGAGGGAAGCTGATTCAGAGTCAGATAGACTTTTTCAGACACTCTCTTTTATATTTAATGGGGTGATAGATGTGAGCACTGATGGTTGCCACTGGCAGTGGTGTGAGAACATGGAAGATGTAGAACTGTCACCCTAGCTTCTGCTGAGAAGTACCAGTAGCAGAGTCTGGTCCTTTGGGAGCTCCATGAGCAAAGAAGCAATTGTTTGTCATCACAAAACTCCTTTGCTAGCATGTGAATTTTTAAAAAATTTGCAGCCCCAAGAAGACTAAGGGAGAGGTATGAGAGGTACCTATGGACTCATATGGGCAAAAGCACTAAGCTGTGTGGGTGCAGAAGACAAGCAAGACTATATTTTGTGCAAGCTCTTGCCCCTCTGTTTTACTTGTCAGAGGTTTCTCTATCTACTACCACCAATTATCAGCAAAAGCATTGCTCTGTCCTCTTCAAAAACTGCTTATCATCAAAGGTATGAGCTGCACATACATTTTCCAGCCCTTCCCCCATAGCTACTTGTCATTAGATGTGACAGGCTTCTGAAGAAGTATTGTTACTTGTAAATAAAATATGGTTGCTAAGAAACACTATGATTAACATGCTGACAATACAACCTTCTTTGATTGTTTGGGCATCAATTGTCTGCTTCTGTAATCAGCGAGGAAATAATTTTTGGAGGAGATTTGTCAGGCTGCAGAAAACGAGTTTTTTTGAATTAAATTAGAATCTAGTGTTTCCATACAAAGAAAGGGTCTCCAAGCCATAATTCTTTTCTTTTCTTTTTTTTTTTTTTTCTTTTGGCATATCATAATTTTTGTGTTTCTGTTTATGTTAATTTTTCAGCTAGGAAAATAAGGTTAGCGTTAATAATGTATCTGCCAAAATATCCAAATAAAGGAAACTGGAAGCTCAGGCTCATTAAATTTTTATGTGTAAATTCTATATATTAATTTTCTTTTTGCTGGTTCTGGTCTCATTTTGAATTTCTCCTACTCTAAAATTCTTCCATTTATTAGAGACTTTTGAAATTAACCTTTCTGATCTGCATATAGAAAGCCACCCGTGTTATTATTATTGTACTGAGCAAGAGATTTGAGTCTCCTTTTCCATTAGGGGGAGACATAAAAATGATGACATTTCTTCCTTTTTCAGGAGATTGTCTCTGGTGCTAATGGCTGAGGCTTGGTGAAAGGAGGTGATCAAACAGAAATCATGCTTTTCAGGTAGAAAATTACCCTTCTCACCTCCTATAACCGGATGTGTAACTGCACTTGCATATGTTGTAACAGATGGTGTTTCTCTGAAGAATGGCTGAAAATGGCACCTTCCTACCCAATGTTTCTGCCTGCTGTGTGTATTTAGAGTCATGTCTGATTACCAGAGTGTTTAGAAAAAAGTTGTATTGCCTATTAGTCTTGCAGAGCCAACTGAGAGATGATGGGTGGCATCTCTTTTCTGCTAATGCAAATGCTATTCCAACCACAAGGCACCTGCGCTAGCACATGGAAATCACTGGTTCTGCACAGGCTTCTCTGCAGGCACAGCCTGCAAACAGCAGAGATGCCTGCTGGAGTCCAGTTCAGCCTGGATGTCCTCTACGGTGGTGATGGATACAAAGACAAAAATCCCCTTTCTGAGACCTTAGAGTAAATTTTCATTTGCAGAATTTAGGAAAAAATAATATTTTTTTTAATTTCTGCTTTGGGTTGGATTAATCTATAGGTTTTGCAACACAGCATCTGTATGTTCACTGTTCTTGGGTAAGAAAGACAAAAGATTATGCTGGAAGTGAGAGAAGGACACTTTGGCTTAGTTATATTTGTTAAAAATAAAGAAAACTTAAACACACAGATGTTTGCCTAATGATTGAAAAGCACTATGACTTTCAAGAAGAGTTGAATGTCATAGAAGATAAGCAGAAGAGTAAAGAAAATGGGTGACTTGTAGTCTGTTGAGCTGTACAAAGAAAAGTAACAGTTTCACTGTTAAATACACAGATACAAATTCAAACTTCCCCTTTCACCCAGTGCAAACAAATTACATATAATCACTGTAGCATAACTTAAATAAATGTTTCTAGATTCCATTGTACAACTGGCTAAAACTATATAAACAAATATCATACAACTGGTATGATATTTGAGCAGTCATTGTCTATGTCCTTATCTACCCATGTAATGATTATACTGAGTAATGTACGTAATTCTGGTTATCCCATGGACGTAAACACTGAGGGCAGAGAAGATGGTATTCATGGTTTGACAGATTTCAAGGCCAGGAGGGTGACCTATGACTGCCTAATCTAAACTCTTCCTCACGCTGGAGATGTAATCTCTATCAAAACCTAAATTATACCATCTATTTCTGAAAGCTATCTAAACTCACCTTAAAACTCAGACTAATGGTGACTTGCCACCTCACCTCATAAAATTTCATTTTCTATGTTGTGTCTTATTTCAAGGTGAAATTTTCTAACTCCAGCTTCCAGTGATTATGTCTAATTATGACTTTGAAAGATTTGAAAATCATCCTACTGGATGTTTTTTATGTACAAGGAATGGATTTATATAGAATCATAGAATCTTATAATAGTTTGAATTGAAAGTGACTTTAAAAGTCATCTAGTCCAACCCTCCCACAATGAACAGGGACACCTGCCACTCGACTAAATTACACAAAGCTTCACCCAACCTAACCTAGAATATTTCCAGGGATGGGGTATCTCAGGGCAACCTGTTAGAGTGCTCACATTTTAAGAAATGTCTTCCTTTTATCTAGGCTAAATGTACCCTCTTTTAGTTTAAAACCATTACCCCTTGTCCAATTGCAACATGTCCTGCTAAAAAGTCTATCCTCATATTTCTTGTAGGTCCCTGTTAGGTAATGGAAGACTGCTATAAGGTCTCCCTGGAGCCTTCTCTTCTCCAGGCTGAACAATGCCAACTATCTCAGCCTGTCTCACAGGGGAGGTGTTTAATCCTTCTGATCATTTCTGTGGCCTCCTCTGACCTACTCCAGCAGGTCCATGTCTTTCCTCTGCTGAGGGCCCCAGAGGTGGACACATAAGAGGTGGGATCTCATGAGAGCAGAGTAGAGGAGCAGAATCACCTCCCTAGACCTGCTGGACATACTTCTTTGTATACAGCCCAGGACGCAGTTATTTTTCTGGGCTGCAAGTGCACATTGTCAGCTCATGTCCAATTTTTCATCAACCACTACCCCTTGTATCACAAAATCATGGAATTGTTGGAGTTGGAAGGGATCTTTCTAGAGATCATCTAGTCCAAATCCCCTGCTGAAGCAGGACTGCCCAGAGCACGTTACTGAGGACTTCATCCAGGCAGGTCTTTAAAATCTCCAAGGAAGGGCACTCCACAACCTCCCTGGGCAGCCTGTTCCAGGGCTCTGCCACTCTCACGTAAACAAGTTCTTCCTCATATTTGAATGGAACTTCCTATGTTCCAGCTTGTGCATGTTGCCCCTCATTCTGTCACTGGTAACCACTGAAAAGACTCTGGCTCCATCCTCCCTCAAATCACCCTTTCATCAAAGTGAAATAGAGCAGCAGCAACATTTCCCTACTTCTATTTGATAATCACTTTTTATATAGCCAAGAGTCATATTAGCCATTTAGCCAAAGCACTACTATGAGAGCTTTCTTTGAGGTGATTATCTACAATAACTCTCAAGTTCTTGTCTTAGTTATTGCTTTCCAAGAGTCTCTCTTTCTGTAGCTATAATTTTCATTCCTGGTCCCCAGATGTATGGTTCTGAATTTAGGTATCCTTATGCTTATTTTGTTGGAATGTAACTGTTTTAGCAGATATTGCAGACATTTTTATAGCAGAGCCTCATCTTTGTTATTTACTGGCCTACTATGCTTTGTGCATATGCTCTTTCTAGTTCATTGCTCCTTATACACATGGAGCAACGGCTACTTGGGAAAACCTTCAGAAGCAGCTGTGCTCACTGACTTCTTAATTACTACTTTCTGAACTCTATGAGATTTTTTTTTATTTTATCTAATGTAGATTCTGTTAATTCTGCACAGTTCAAGTTGGTTTTTAAACCAAAGAGTTTTGTGTCAGTGAGTCAGATGCCTTGTTAAAAATGAAGAATATCGTGTCAACACAGTCACCTTCACCAATAGGACCTAATCCTGTCATAAAAAAACAGTAGGTTTGTCTGACTAGATTTACTTTATACGGAATTGTGTTGACTGGCATTAATTATATGTTTAGCCACTGTTTGTTGATAGAATTCTGATTTAACCGTTCCATTATTTTTTCTGGAATACACATCAGAGTAACTTTACTATGGTTCCTAGGTTATCTCATTTACCCTTATTAAACATTGGAATTACTTTGGCAGTTTTCCAAGCCATTTCAATATCCCAGTTTTCTAAGATCTGTTAAAAGTTAAATTAAAAATCTGACTAAAAACATTCTTCTGTGTTTTCAAAGAAATGTTTGTATCTAGGTTGTAAATATGAGTTAATCTAAAAGCTTTTAGTTTTAGCAGATGTTATGTCATGCTATCATTTTGATAGAGACAGTGTTTAGAGGGAAAGGGTATATAACACTCTTCTGTTTCAGATATCAAGATATATTTATAGCAAAGGTTTTACTTTTTTATATCACTGTTTAGAATTAGTCCTTCTACGTCTCCTGTACCAAGACTTATAGCTGGCCTAAGATGACTCTTCTTCCTACTACATATGAACATTAACTCTCATTTTCTAAAGCCTGAGCTATGCCTAATATTAAATTCATTCAGCTAACTTTCTCAGAAGTCTCCTGTATTTAAAATTGTACATCATTCATTTATTTCCCATTTACCCATGTTACATATAATTTATTGTTACTTCAAATCTCATTTTAGAGCACCAGATTTCTTGTAACAAAGAAACTTTCTTGACTTGTGGAATCATTTTAAAGAACCATCAGAGGGGTTCATATCTCCTTCTTTTAGATTTCTCAGAATTAGACACCTAAATTTCAGCTAACCACTCAGATTTTTTTATGGAGAGAAATAAGCACTTCCAGGGGTGATTCAACTGATTTAACTTATACAACTATTTTAGGATGGGATGAACTGTCCACTGGAACTGCTTATTTCTCCCCCAAGGTACCTAGATTAGACTTAATGCTACTGAGTAGTAGACATCTGTGTTATGGTGTATAACTCCCACCTTTTATTTTTAGTAACAAACTGAACAAGTTGTCCAGGAAATATCCCTTAAGTTAAAGTCACCCATCATAAAATAATCTCTCTTTCTATATACTCAAGAGAGGAGTTTAGGGAGGCTGGGTGCAAATGCACACTATCAGTAATTTTTCTCTAATTATACAAGGGTTTGTGACTCTGAATCATAACAACAACTCACAGTCACCTCCACCTCTTCCCTAGCTGTTGCTGACCCTTCCCAAACTGTCATAGAAACAGATTTTTGAATACGAAACATTTATCTTTTATAAGCACAGCTCTATGAGACTGGCTGGAATACGTCAGTACTTTTACCATGTTTGCCCTCTTACAACCTCTCTGTGCTGTCCACCTCATTTAAGCAGAGCAGCAAACGATAGTGAGATGAATCACTGGAGCTGTAGATCCTTTCAGCCTGTTATTTTCAGCATTTGAGAGTGATGTGATGCTTCCAGTCATGGCACTATCTTAGAAACATAGAATCATAGAATAGTTTGGGTTGGAAGGAACCATTAAAAGTCATCTGATCCAGCCCCCAGCTACCTTATACGCAATGGTGTCACAATTGCAGTTTTGCTTTTTTAGCTCCCGTATCATTCCTCTCTGCCTCTCTGTCAGATCCGTACAAGCACCGAATGGCCAGCTAGAAAACATTTATATATCCCAGTGCTGTGCCAGCTGGCCAAGCTTTTTCCTTCAGCAGTGCTGCTGTTATCTACCTACAGTTCGTTATCTTTCTGCGTAATGGTCTTGGTAAATGCATCCGTGAAAATTTTGCAGGAAGACATGGATGGTCTCTGCTTGTGCTTGGAGGTAGCTGGATGCAGTGGTGCAACTATATTTGAGGTGGGCTGTGCTCAAGCTGATAAGGCCTGCAGGGAGGCAGGGTACATTATCTCAGGCTCGACTGGGTGATAAATATGCCTTCTGGCGCCCAAACTGGAGCTGGCTCAGAGGGTGGGCAGAATGAGATGGCTTCTGCCAGGAAAATGCTGTGTAGACATAGCCTATGTCTGGCTAATGAAGGAAGCAATGAATCTTTGATATTTGATTCTCTCACAAATACTGGTAATTTGCTGTTATTTCTGTTCAATCGAACAAACAAGCATAAATTGCTGCCACCAGCACTTGGGAAACAGCAATGTAATCTAGTAGTTTTGGCCAAGTGTAGAATTTAGTTGCTGATTTTTTGGATTATATGTTTTCATATAATTTTCATTTCAGATTTGTTTTTTTTAAATTTAGCTTTTCTGCAAGAAATCACTTTAATAACAAAAAGTATTTCAGATTCAATAAATATGACAACAGCTGTGACCATGGGAGAGGAGCAAGAACACATCTTTCTAACAAAGTTTTAAATTTGTAGTTGCTCAGTTTTGATTTCTTTTTGATCAGTTAACCCAGAATACTACCAGCTCTACATTAGTTAAACAACTTTGCTGGTGATGTTCAACAGGCTGCTGTGTTTGTCTCCCAGCACATTTCTGAATTTCCTGGGTTTTCCTTCCCTGTTGTATCTGTAGCCAGCCCTGCTGGGATGCTTTGTTCTGCTATGCATTTTTGATCAATTCTAATTCCTGAGGCCTCTGAGGTGACTTTTGGACCCCTGAATATTGAAGTGGTTAAAGCATAATCATTTTGAGATCCTTGATTCTGAAAAAAAGTTGGTCAATGCAGGGGCAAATAGTCTTGGAAGAAAATAGACATATGGAATTTTTAAGGTTTAATGATAAAGTATAAGTTTTGCAATGACTATTTTCACTAATGTCCACTAATTTATCAGAGTTGGTTTTTTTCCTCCAAGCTCTAACTTTCTTGTCATAGAATGACAGAATCATAGAATTATAGAACAGTTGAAAGGGACCTTAGGGTTTATCTAATTGCAACCCTCCTGCCATGGGCAGAGACACCTCCCACTATATCAGATTGCTCAAAGCCCCATCCAGCCTGGTCTTGAACACCTTCAGGGATGGGGCATCCACAGCTTCTCTGGGCAACCTGTGCTAGTGCCTCACCACCTTTGTAGTGAAAAATTTCTTCCTAATATCTCTCTAAATCTACCCTCTTTCAGTTTAAAACCATTACCCCTTGTCCAACTGCAACAGATCCTGCTAAAAAGTTTGTTTCCATCTTTCCTGTGGGTCCCCTCTTGGTACTGGAAGGCTGCTATAAGCAACAAGCCCCCCCCCTCCCCGAGCTTTCTTTTCTCCAGGCTGAACAACCCAAACACACTCAGTCTGTCCTCGTAGAAGAGGTATTCCATCCCCTATCACAGTGCTCTCTGGCAAACAGACCCTGGCATCATTCAGAGCCTGTCTAATAGATATAGATTTGTTCCCCTGGAAAAAAAGTTTTCTGCTTCTTTGGCCTTTGCTGTGTCTTGATGGCTCCTCGATCTCTGCTTTCCATGTTCATGTCTATCCATGATTTTCCCTTGGCTAAACTCTGGAAGGAATGTCAGTCTTCTGGCTCATTAGTGTATCCAGATGCAGCTTGGAGCACTTTCCCAAGTAAGCTGATATTTGCTAGTCAAATAGCAGTCAGTACTCTGATCTGATGGTGAAGACAAACAACTGGTCAATGTGTTGTCTTTCCTGGAAAAACAACAGAATGCTTTTATCTGTCTCTGCATTTCATTGATGCTGACCTGCAGCCTGTCTTAAAAACACGTTTATCTTATGTCAGGTTTGTTTTTTCCTTCTTTCCTTGTAGGTTCTTGACCATTCAAGAATGTTGCCTAAGCATTTCACATTCCAGCCTGGAACTCCACAGTCCCCCCGCACATAGAGTTCCCCAACTATAAGACAGAAATTAAGGCCTTTTGCCCAATATGCAGGAGAATGCGGATTGTTAGGAAAGTAAGGAAGATTTATCACTGGAAAATATTATCAAAAGTCCAATGTGTTCCATTTGAGTTCTTTCCATCTTGTTCTTTGCAGAGACTATAATATAATCTCCCATACCCTCTGCAGCTACATTTTGGCACGGAAGTCTTGCCTTATGCATTCGATATTACCCTCTAATTTTTAGTAGTCTAGAAGATTTTCCTTTTCTTCACTCAGAAAGTTGAAACCATAATTCTTTCAAATCCAGTAACTAATCCCTTAAAACAGATTCTCACAACTGAAAGCAGAGGCTAGGCAATATGCAGAATAAGCACAGTAGAATTTCTCCCCTCCCCCCCACACACACTGGAGGGATTTGTTTTCTATGAATCTTGAGCTAAGAAATATCAAATGATTATTTGTTAAATAATGAAAGGGAAGACTAAGAAATTTCTTAAGCTCTAGTGTGTCTATGAGCACAGTGCCTGACTATTGAATAATGCAGTATTGGTGCTTTGTGAATCTGTCTCCAGTGATGGCACTATTGCTGAGGGTCCTTCTGAATACTCATTTGTTCTATGTCCCTCTATCGAAATAGAAATAGAAGCTTTCTAAAAGTAGGATTGTGTAGGCCTAATAGAAGACATGAAGGTCCACTGAAAAGAGCGAACTGGAGTTTGTATCTCACAAAGTTGGGATGCTCTCATCAGCTAGGAAAGGTGAAGGTGATGGTGTGAGTGCTCAGAAAGGGGATGTTTGTGTCTTGCTATAGACCATGACTAAATGGTATGATTTACTCTCAGGACTGAGAGAAAATGCTAATGTGAGCCCTCTGAGGGAAAGGAATTCTTACATCATTGCAGTATCTGCCACTAAAAAGAAAATTTTACTGCTTTCCCCTGTCTCTGCCATTGGGTCTGGATCTAAAGATGCTGTCACACTTGTAATCCCCAGGGCCCAGCCTGCTTACAGACACGTTAGAAAACTATTACCGTGTGGTACTGTCGTATGAGCTTTCCTGCTCTGACTGAAGACTGCAGGGATAAGAACTTGAGTCCTGGGGGGAATAATCATGTCTCATTTCATGGAATCATGGAATTGTCAGAGTTGGAAGGCAGCTCTAGAGATCATCTAGTCCAACTTTCCCTTTTTCTTGCCACTTTAGCTGCGAGGCACTGAGATTTCTGCCCTTCATCTTAAACAAGAGACTTCCACCCACAATTACTGTACTTGTCCCCATAGGCAGACATTTACACAGCAACTCTGAAGTTATTCCCCAGTCATCTTTGATGCTGTGACTCTGGAATAGTCTGTCCCATACCTTATCCCTTACCTTATGCTGTCATGGGATAGGGAACATGGGTCAGATGAGGACTGAGAAATTTGCACACTCAAAATTAACCCTTCCAGTTAAGAGCTTTGTCTAATGTCTTTGGTGATGGATTTCCTTGTCCTGCCTATCATTGCTTCTTCCACTGGAGGTCAATGCCTTGCACTGCTTTGGATACCTTATTGGGGTTTGTGTTCACCTACATAGAACCATCTCTTCTTTTGCTGCAAGTACCCCTACAGTGTGATTGGCACCATGTTGTAAATAATTAGCGAACGTAATGATATAAATCCCAGAGGTAATCTCGTTCTATTTAGGATACAACTACGATCTGAACTTCAATAACACCTTTGACATAATCAAACATCCCAGAGCCCTTTACAAAGCCGTAAATTACTCACCTGTAAAGTAATGACTGCAGGGAATTACAGCAGGCAATGAGTCCATTGATCGGTGCTGGTACAAAATGAAGGAGAGGAAGTACAACAGAGGCCACTCTAGAACTCCTTCTCTTTCTTTGGAAATTTCCATAATGCCTTGATTTCTACATGCATCTCTTCCCTTCCCCACAGATGAGAGACAAGATGAGGAAGACCACCTCACTTTGACACTCAAGGACACCTTCCATGCTGGTCTGTCAGGGAGTAGAAAGTGATAAGATCTTAGGCAAGATGCAAATGTATAGTTTTATAGCCTGCAGGGAAAACTGCTTTTTAGCCAGTGATGCAAATAAACAAGTAAGTCACTTCCTTAAATTTGCATGTGCCATTTGCGAAAGCAGAGTTTTTCTGTTGCTTTTAAACAAAAAATAGCAGTGATTGCTTTGGACACTTCAGACACTATGCTGCACGCAAAATCAGGGCTGCCTCACCTCTCATCCTAAGCTACCCTCTCTATGACTCAGACTTGCCCTTGCATTATCAGGGCAATTTCCTCCCTTACCAATTTCATTCAGCATGGGCCCCAGTTCTGTAAGCCTTACGTTAATGAGTCTAGCTCTCACTGAAATAACTGGGACTATTTTGGTAGGACTGCTAAATCAAGAACTCTGTTAATTGTAAGATGCTAATGAAAAATAAGAATTAATTGTTTTTGCGATTAAAATGCGACTGCGATTAGGAAATATTTTGTATTACATGAATATTTTTTTTAACCTGAGGGAAGACAATGAGATTAGGCCTTATATTTGTAAAATAAATCCATACTCCTTGGCATCAGCTGGAGCTCTTTTCTGTTTTGTAATGTTCTGGGACTACATGTTTATTATAGTCCTGTTCTGGATTCCCACAGTATTACTGCACTTGTTATTGTGATACCAGCTTGACACCATTGGGACTACCTTATAGATGCCATTTAGTATGAATCTGAAAAATTCTGCTGCTGAGATAACAAATATTTTGGCAAGATGGGAAAGTTACAATAGCAAATATTTTGTCTGGATCTCAAAGGTATACTGTGGTTTTATACCTTGTGCCATAGTTTTAAACTGTTTCATGTTCTTAATTGCTTGTCTTGGGTATCAGACATGATGATGTTTGAAAGCCAGGGGACTTCTCCTGGACAAAGACAGCAAAATTTGGTCCCAAAGGCTTAATTTGGGAATCTGGCAGAATTGTCCTTGCCCTTTGGATATTACTAGTGAAGGAGGGACTCATGCTGAATTTAGCACTTACATTTCGATGGGATATGGCTTCTTTGGAATTGCACACAAATGGAATAATTTAAACTCTCATATTTTAAAAAATGGCATTAGTTGGATTCTTTCTTGTGGTCTGATCTAAGGAATATTGAAGCCTGCAGAACGGTTTCTACTGGATTGTGTGGGCTGTATAGTGGACCTTACTGGTTTGTAGAGGATAGGGCAAACCTTTCAGGAGCTCCCTGCTGAATTGTGTACAGTGTCTCAAAGGAGGCTCAGAAGGGACAACTAAGCTTCTATGAGACAGGATGTCACCAGTGTTCTCTTCTTTGAGATGTGCTTGGCATTACACTTTGTTTGAAACAGAGCTCACCTCAGGAAAAAGTGAAGGAACAAAATGAAACAGTCTACCCTCCCATCAACAGATGTGTGATTTTCTTTCTCATTTTCAGATGTTTTACTACTTTATTTTACACTTAGTCAGACACATTACCAAAATTGACAGAAGATATTCCAATTCCATGGAAGCTTGAGGTTTCTTGCTGCTTTTTGCTAACTATGAATTACTTCCAGCACTTTCAAATTTCCTGATTCAACAACTTTGTCTTTTTTTGAATATTGATAATTTCCATTTTCACTGCAGTCTAGCATCAACTGAATGGACCAAAATGTAACTGTATGAATACTGACTGATAAGCATAATGAGTCCTTGTCTCCTGAAATCATCCCAATAAGAGCTTTAAGTTCTAGCTCCTGAAATGTGATAATTTTCTTTGCAAACTGCTTGGTTACATACAGGCGCTGGTTTTGTATTCTGTGAGGAACCATGATGTTGCATTTATTAGCATCTTTCTAATTGTCCTGAGTTAGTATGCATTTGTTATCCTCCATGAGGAGATCTAGCTAATTAGAATAATACCAAAGAGTGATTATTGCTATGTTTCATATTTAAACAAAGGAGCTCAATAGCTTTTTATACTTCACTGAAAGTGATTTAAAAATGATTAAATCAAATGAAATAAGATTGATATAAATATTTTTAACTAATGGGAAAAGAGATAGTTATTGAAACTAGAAAATAGATTGCCTTTGGTACATGGGAAAACAGATTTAAATTGCTATGTAGTATAACAGTTACAATTTTGCAAGATGGAAAATGATTGTTTCAGTATTGCTTTGTCTACTTTTGTCTTTTTTCCACCTGTTCTATCCAACTCTATGTTTAGAAACTAGTCTCTCTGGGGCATGGAATTACATTTTTTACTAAATATGTGGCAGGCATCCAGCAGAGAAGGGCCCTGATTCCTGGGGAAGCTATGCATTAGTGTAATACTACTAATAAATATAGCCCTATACCAAATCAATCGGTACTACTGTAAAAATACGATTTATTATAACCCCCACATTTTCCTTCATATATAAGGTAGAGGACAATCAGATGTTAAAATATGATATGGGAAACACCTGTTTGGGCAAAATGCTGTAGAAAAAGTAAGTGGATAATGACATATTGCTATGAAAATGCTGTATTGGGTCAAAGAATGCATGTATCTGTTTCTAAACACTGAGGTGACACTTTCATCACCCACCTATATTAGTTGTGGTACAGGCGGGTGCCATGTTCATCTCCAATGAAGAAGCACTTTTGAGTATATGTAGGTGAAAAAAGCTCCTTAGCCTGGGGCTTTCCAAGCCAATATGAGGAGTTTTGGTGAATTTAGTTGCCGACAGATAAAAAGGGTCAGAAAATTATTTGTACTTGGTAGCTGTCATGCTCTTGGGTGAATTTTAGATAACTTAGGAATCATTCTTAGAGTACTGACCATAGCTAACCCTATGGGAGTTATGGGAGTGGGGAGGGTGACTTGAACTGGAAATACTAATAATGAAACTATGTGCAGCACCCATGTCTCTGTTTTTAAGAGAGTGCTGAAAAACTAAGATAATGTAGAACAGACCCAGAAAAAAGAGGTGAAAAAGCAGCCAGTCTAGTTCATGAAGTGGACTGTGCTGTGCAAATTCAGCAATGCAAAGAGAACGCCTGATATTACAGGCCCAATGGTTCTTTAAGGGAAAAAAACCCCAAAAAACAAACCAAAAAAAAAAAAAAAGAGATGTAGCTGTTCTTGACTGAAATAAATTTCTGGCAAAGCTGGTTTCTCTGGGTTTGTGATCCACTGGAATGGTTTCATGCATTTCTGAGGCATATAATTTGATCAAACAAAGGATATTCATATCGCAGGGATAAGGAAGTAATTTTTATGTAAAGTCGGGATATTTGATCAAAAGGCATTTTTCGGTCTCAAAAGCTGTGATTCTTATAAACCTTTCAGATTCCACTAACATAAACTCCACAAACTGCAGATACAAGGTTCTGTGTCCTACTAAATATTACCTGGGCTAATCAGCTCTTCCCACTCCTACTTTTAATCTTTAAAAATCTGAATTGATCACCATTCTGATAATTATCAGGCTAAAGATATTACCTTTTTTTTTTTTTCTTTTCAAGTGGACATATAGTGAAAATGCTCGGGAGGAACAAAATGCAATTATGCAGGTTTCATTCCTCCATACATGGTAATTAGAACAGATAAACCTTTTGCTACAGCATTTACAGCATTTGTAGGGATAGTGTATTTGAGAGATAAGAAGGGACAGTATTTCACAATAATTTAAATGTGAAATATTTTCCATAATGTACCTATGGGGAATGGTTCAGTTATCAGATGCTGAGGCAGCAATGTATTTATGATGCATTATTTTAAAAACACATACAGCAATGGCAGACTGCAAATCACAGCAAGTTACCCAAGTAATGTTGTAAGTCTTGGTGGAAAGCTGTCAATACATTCTGGGTCTGAATTGTGACACTACCTGGAGCTGCACAACCAGCACCTGATAGGTCATTACAAAACTTGTCTGGAAATTTTATGCTAGGAGTAAGAGGAAGGAATGGGAATGAAGTGTCAGAAATTATGACCACCTTTCATAGTTTTGTCATATCTGATAAATCTCTCTCTATAGTTAGAGGATCTCCTTTATTGTAAGGATTAAAAAAGAAGACGGAGAAGAAAAAAAAAACCTACCCTGAAAGCGGATGAAGCTTTATAAGACTTAACTTATGCTGTATTTTCTTTTCTGTTCAAATCTACTTAACTTTCTGGGATTGCTGTAGTATCTTTTAATTTAGTCTGAGTGTGGAGAGGTTGTATTTTAGCTTGACAGTTTAACTCTTGCATAAAATGAGAGATGTTTCTTTTGGACATTCATCTCTAAATCAATGAAGCTAATTGAGCAAGTGTTACAAAAATGTGAGGGAAGTTGCTTTGCAGTATTCTGCTTTTATCCACGAAAATACTAAATGTATATGTGATCTTGTTACTCATAAATCCCGAGCATCACATTGAACAGTTAATTTCTATTTCAAATCAGAGCTCCTCCCCCTTTTGAAATGCAAGGTTGTTCTACTAGTAAAATGAGCAAGAAAAATGCAATGAGAAAATGACAAGGGAACAGTAAAAAAGTGAATTAGGAATGCAGTGTGTAAAATGACAATAAATGACAACATGAGAGATTGTCCTTACATAGTCTTGAATTAAACTGATTACTTGTGGAAATGTCATGAAGAAAAAAAAGCATATTCTACTTCAGTATCTGTCAATAAGGTAGATTTTGGTTCTTTTTACTTCTTTATCTCAAGTGAAAATTAGCACATTATGTGTACTATTAGGTTGCTCTGGCTTACCAGGTCTTGATACACTGTGCTCCCTCATAAGTAATAGCTTATTACAAGATTTGAGCGTGTAGTTTTTGTGCATCATACAGAGCTTTTCAACTGACCTCACAGACTTCACATGTGCTTCAGTGCTGCATCACAGGGCACACAAGTACTGCTCTGGGCAGCTCTATCTACCATGTGTTATTTCATGCACTTTAAACTGAAAAAAAAATATACAAAAAATAATTGTTATACTTTTGACCACTTATGTTCCATATTCAAGTACCATGTGGAGAAGGTTGGTCTTTGCTGATTTCAAGTCTCTATCTCAGTTTCCCTCAATAATGTAAACATGGTTTTACTGTTCCAGTATATTTTAAAATTCTTAAGAGCAATGGATCTGGATTGCTACTTCCTTTCCTCCTCCATGGCCTGTAATCCCCTATAATACCCACTATCATAAATTAATGTGTTTAAATATGGTAGTAGTGTCAAGAAATAATTACATTTCTTTCACACTGTCTTTCTCACTTAGCATGATGGAAAAATATATACCCTAAAATAACTTTTGGAGTCAATAGAAGGAAATGTTAGCAGTGGTTAAAGTTCTGGAAAGGTGTTGGATGGTGACAAGGTATTAAGACTGGATGACATGCTGAAGGAACTTAAAGAAACTGCTGTCAAAATAGATGTAATCCCTCATTAAATTAATCAACCCCACCTGAGGAGTTTGATGGCAGAAAGTATAATCACATTTTAAAAAGTGTTAGAAATTGTAGATTTTAGATTTCCTTCAGTATGAAAGAAAGATCTGAATTATAAAAGAAGATTTATTTTGTTTACAGAACACCTTGATTAGTATCAAATGATAATGCTGAAAAAATACAACTGCCATAAAAGAAAATCACACGTCTCTAACTTCGAAGTATTTGAACTGAATCGTGGGTACAAGAAGGCGGTTATTATAACTAATCTGGAATTTCAACAAGCCTTTTATAAAACCCCTTGAAGGAAGCTTTCAAGGAAATTAAGTAGTCCTAATACATTAGAGGTGAATTGCACTTATGTGCCAAAAACTGCTAAAGAGACGGAAAACAAGGGGCGTCATCTTATCCTAGATGAGATAGCTCACCTCATGGAAGCACTTCATGGTGACCCTCTCTCTCAAG
This sequence comes from Scolopax mira, assembly GCA_004320125.1. Lineage (NCBI taxonomy): Eukaryota > Metazoa > Chordata > Aves > Charadriiformes > Scolopacidae > Scolopax > Scolopax mira. The sequence continues at coordinate 95,555 of BJBW01004004.1, forward strand.
GGAATCCTGGTGACTAGTTTTGACTACATATTCTATCTGTAGACAGTAAAAACATTTGATGAGGTAAACTTCATCCCTACTGTTCAGTACCTGACCAAAACCACCATGTTCTGCATGGTTTGATGTATCAGTTATTAATGAGCTAATGAAGAGATGAACTTTGCAAAATGATAACACTTGAAAGTGATGCAACTATTTCACTGGAGAGGAATGAAGAACTCAATGTTCAAAAGTGTTTATTTAGGTCTTACAAAATAAATTAAATTCCACCACCAATTGGAAAAAAAAAGAGAATAATCAAAAGTAATTATGGTTCAAAGTAGACTATGATTCCCCAGACATTCCTGTAGTTCTGTGATTCAAAACCAGTCCTGAAACAATGATGTTACTGTGGTTTCTTCAAGTGCCCTTCAGAATCTCATCACCTCCAAAAAACTCAATTGCTCTCTCCTTCTACTTCCCTCCACCTTCTACTTCAAATCCAGGTGTTTTTTCCCCCTTCTCTCTTTGCTCAATATATTTTTGCTGTCTTCTACCTCTCCTGTCCACTGGACCTGAGTTACTGCAGTAAGTTGTTGGACAAATCCAGGGTAAGGTGACTGGGTTGGCCAAGTGCTAAGTAAAGGAGGCAAGAGGTGGTGGGACAGCCATATCCGGAGGCTGCTGGCGTCTTTTTCTCAATCATAGCTGTTCTCTCCCTGTTCACTGGTGAAGACATATAGTTAAAGGAGATATGAGAGCAGCAATTGGCTGAAAATACCAAAATGAGAGCAGGAGACGAAAGCTATGCTAGCAGACTCCTACTATCATGCAGACAGTATGTGGAGACCTTCTGTCGAGCGGAGGAGTAGCCAAAGCAAAATAACACATGTTGTTCTATGGTAAGGACTGGGATATAAAACAATCCTGAAAATAACGTTACAATGTTGTATAAATCATGTTTGGTCTCATCTTGGATACAGTGGTCTCTTGGTCATACTATTAAAAAAAACCCAACAGAAATAAGTGGAAGCCAGTGACAAAAAGATTAGATTGTAACAGAGACTTATATGAAGAAAAAATTAAAAAGATCGAGTTTATTTAGTCTAGAGAAAACAGGAGCAAGAGAGGTCATAACAGGAGTATTTAAATCAATGAATAGTTGAAGAAAAATAAAGAGCCCTTATTTTTTTGCCTAACAGAACTAGAACAATCACATTCATATGATGGACATTTCTAAAGACCCACTGGTTTCTATGTGGCTAACAACCCTTGTTACAGCTGCTTGGAGTACTCCATCTATATTTCATTAACAGTATGCTTGGATTGCAAAATTTCATTGTAGATCAGGAGATAAAAGTAGCTAAGTTAAATAATCATATCTCAGGTTAATTGTTAGGAGTAGGCAGTACTGGTATTAACCTGTTCATATAGCAGCTTGAAATGCTTAATGCTCATCTCTGTTGTGTTTAGTTCTCCAATCAAACACAAAGAGAATTAGACGTGTCATTTATGCCAATTTGTACATTTTAAAAGGTATTTTTCCCATTCTATAACAACTGTCTCATGTTTGCTAATTTGTTTTTCTGCTGTTCGCTTTTCATTTCTCTTTCAGGTAGAAGGTCACTTTGTCTTTCCTCAGATATAGCCTTGGAAATGGAAAGGCAGCCAATCATGAGTGAGCCTTTCCTATGGTTTCATTATATGTCAGTAGAATATTTAGATTAAATTATTCAGCATTTAAAGGCCACAATCATTTAATGTTAGTATTTTAATATGAAGCTAGGCTAAGTAGTTGTTTTAAAAACATAAAAAACTAAGCTTTGTGATTTTCATGTAAGCTCCTATACACATGCCATTTCTCCCCAATTACTGTTGAAGGTGCTTGTATTCTAGTACAGCAAAGACACAGAATAGCTCATTAAGTAATGTTGGGATGGAAAGCCTCTAGCTACTCATGTTAAAAGAAAAATAAACAGCTAAAGATTTCCCAGGTCTGGTAAAGTAGTGACATTTATATGAATAAAGGCTTCTTTACTCATGACATACCCAAAATATAAGCTACATCTGAATGAACTCTTTGAAAAACAGTCTCCTAGACAGAAGTTTAACTGATTTAAGCTTTTCTCAGTATACATGAAGGCATTAAAAAAAAAAAAAAAAGAAAAGAAAAGAAAAGAAAAAGAAGAAAAACCTTCAACCTTCCTGCAATACGCCAAACTAGCACACAAAGGAAGATTTTTGCATAGCTTGCTTAAAATATTCCTGAAATAGATGAAAAGCCACAACCCAGACATTTGAACAGACACTGGCAAATACTGAAAAAATGATTAGCAAACATATTGGTGAATTTCAAACAGAATTTCCTTTTGTTGGTAACTTTTGTAGCTGAACTTTTTATTCTTTAACACTTGTATGAATTGAAGCTCACAGATGTTTATGAAAAGCAAATTTTAGATCATGAATCAAGATTTACTTAGGCTCTGAGACAGCAGACCACTTAAATATATTCTTAGCTTGGAGTCTGTGGAAACATTTACATACTTACAGTTAAATTTTTCTGAATTGGGTCCAGAATCAGAAATGATACTAGGTTTATGATAAATGAATCACACTTTTGGAAGAAGCAGGTTTTAAAATTTAAGTCAGCAATCATATGATAGATAACCAATTACAGTCCAAATACTGTATAACACTGTTTATTATTTCTATAATAAACAATCCAAAGAATGAAATTCATTGGCACATGTCACTTGAGTGGTGAGTGAACTTCTTGATTATAAAATTGCTGCAAACAGTGCATTCCTCATTCCCAAGTGCTTATATAGCACCATAACCAGACCTATATAATGTTTAGTAGAAAATTCTGTGGCAGATATAAGCCATAGCACCCAAATGTAGACATACAGTAAAGCAAGATTTAGGTTTAATTCCTTCAAGTCTGATGAAACAACTGCAAATGGTAAATTATTTAATAAAAACATTAAGGTGCCAACGACTGCAGCAGAGAAGCTGAAATTGTCCTAAGGGTGGAATGCACAATGGAAAGTTTCCTCATCAAATCAAACCATGTTTTCCACAATTTACCTCATAGGCACAGAAGAAAATGTTTTCTGCATTCAGAACTAATAATCTTGGATATGACATTTGTCTGGTTTTTTAATGAACTTGAAGTCTAATCAGCCTGAAGACAAACAGAATATTCAGATTTTACTTTTTTTAAAAAAAATATTTTATTGATATAGAAAATATCAATTATTGCCATAATGCTCAAATGCTTTGTGCTAAAACTTTCTAACATATTGACCCCATTCCTTTCCACCAATTTAGTGTAGCTGTTTTTTTGAAGTTTTTTAGTCTAGTTTTGTACAAAATCCAGATCAAAAGGTCCCAAGTATATAGCTTTACTTTCCTAAAGACCAATGTAATATGTTCATAGGCAGTGCAGAATCAAGAAAATGAAACCAGTGTTTTTCTCACCAACTTGTCAATGAAAAATGTTCCAGTGTTAGTGAAATGACATCTCTTGAAACTTTAATATAAAATCTTGAGTAACTTCTTATCCCTTGGTGTTTTATGTTGGAAGCAAGTTTGGCATTTTTCAGGGCTTAATATCAAGGACTCAAATTTTTATATTTCAATCTTATCTTGGGAACTCAACTTGGCCGTTGGCTTCTCTATATTTATCATATTCCTTCCCAGAACACTTTAAATTAGATCATGAAGTACTGCTAGACAAGATCTGTTTTTCTCATTGTGTATCTCATTTTGGAAAATTACAGAGCATACAAGAGACCAACAAACCACAGTCACTGAAAGTTACCCTCCTTGTTAGAATAACTCAGCTGTAGGATCTTGGATCTGCACAAATCCTTAAGATGGAGAGTTAACATTTTGCAGAGACTTTAGACAGACATTCATTCCATCCAGCTTTAAACATTGACAATGAGTTGTCACCCTAGACTATGTTTATAATCAATAGTTGCTTCCAGCAGAGACCGTCAGACTCATTTAATGTGTAGTTCATGGGATTCATTTTTGATGTATATTTTATAAAGACTAAAAATAATCTTTTAGGATAATGAGTATCTGTACATCTTCTTTGATAATGTGTGAGCCAGTGCTCACTGGTTCAAATGCAGAACTCTGTGTTGTAGCAATGTACCTTGGGTCACATGGATTGAACCTATTTATTTAACTTGTAGATGAACACTCAGAACCAAACCTCTTACACAATTATACATAGTAAGACGTATAGTGGGGTTTGGGAGCTACTGCATTATTGTATTGTCACAATTTATTTTGTTTCCAATGTTATCTTCTATTTTCAACAGTGAACATTATTTAAAGAATTATCCTGAAAAGGGCACTTAAAACTTAACTTGGTTCCCAAATATAGGTGCCTAGTGGTAATTTCAGTGTCCTAGATTTAATGAATTATGTGCACAACATCAAGTAGATACAAGACCTAGAGAAACACTACTGGCCTAGAAGCTGGAGGCCAGACAGGATACAGGAGAAATTACCAAATTATCTTAAATGCCTATGTATGGGCAATGGAGGTGAACAAGTGAGAAAAGTCAGGCTCAGAATATGAGTCTGCCATGAAGCACTACCTCTAAGGGTGAAAAACAAGCAGGACATATAACAGTGAGGTGAATTTCAAGTATTTAAAGGAAAAAATAGGATAACAACTTAAAACTGTGTCCTCCCTTTTGCTCTATGAAATCTGTCCAAACTATCCACAGAAGAAGAAATTATCTTTGCAATGAGTAAACTTTTGCTGCGTCAGGATGTGCAGGGAGTAGTTCACATTGTTTAGCAATGGTAAGACCTCAGGCACTAAGATGAATCTGTCAAGAGCAAGTACCCCAAAAAGACTAAGAAGGCATTAAGCTATGCTACATTCTCTTAATCTGGTGGGCAGAACTCGACCTGCAGCCAGGCACCTACCAAGCTGCTTGCTTATTCCCTGTCCCCAGTGCTTGCACAGTTTCAAGATTTTCTCTCCCTCTCGTATTTGATGCTCTTTCTTAAGTATGTTTCTACAGAGGTGCCACAGACGTCACAATGGGCTTAGCTGTGTCTGGCAGTGGGTCTGTAGTGGAGCTGACTGGGCCCAACTTTGTAGAGCATGTGGCAGCTCCTGGCCTCTTCTCACAGAGGCCACCCCTCAAAACCTTGCCAGATAAACCCATTACAACAGAACATGAAGTAAGCTTTTCCTCTCGGTGGGTTTCAGTTAATTTTGATGGCCCTGTCCTCCCTTTAATTTTCTGTCAGCCCTCGGACATTTCCAGTTTCAACCTTTTTTCTCTTAGAAGAGTTTCTCATTGTTCCTCACTACAGCTGGGCAGCCTTCTCTCTGTTGCACAGCCACAGCCTCTTAGTGGTGGATAACACTGTATGCTGCAAATAAATGAATGAAAACAAATGCTGTCATAATATTTATTATGGTTTTCCAGGGAAAATATGTGTATAGAAAAAGGAATCCAACAATTCATAATGTATTATACCTCTGGTATAGGATTCTGACTTTTCTTACAGCCTGAGATAGGAAGATTATATTTTGAAGGTCTGGAGTACTAAGATCACCCTACTGAATTGTCCTGGTTCTCCTGGCATTTTATTGACAGTCAAAATGTCGTCAACACTGTAATGAGACCTTGTGTTTGGTTTCTGTGACAAGGTTTTAGTTGAGGGGATATTGCGGGGGTAGACTCTCTGAGAGGAGACCAGGGGATGTTCTTGTGTTAGACAGAGCCAGCTCTAGAACAGACCCACTGCTGCCCAAAACAGAAGTTCATAGCTAATACCTGCTTGTGTATTTTGCTGTTCCTGTTCATACCTATAATATCTCCATGAAACAGGTGAAGCTTCAGTAGTGTCAAAGCAGAATCAGACTCCATTTTTCTGGTTAAAATTGTATTTTGAAATAAATAAGAACAGCAATAGTAAAACTATGAAAATTTAATTGAAACTGTTTTCCTTAAGAAGTTGCCATATGAGCTGAAAATTGGCAGAAAGATTAAATGAGATAATTATAAATGGGATCATATATTCAGCTGGAAAGTGGAAAGTATTGGGATGCTCTGGAGTGACAAGCTTTAGGATGATAGATCATTCAGAGCTGATACTGCCAGTTTCATGGAGGATGCAGAACAAGCTACTAAGAAATATTAAAAGAACAGAAATGTGGTAAGAAATTACAAAAGGAGATTCAAACAGAATCTGTGAGTCCTTTTGGGGAATACAATGCAAAATACAAAATCAAGGAAAAAGAAATTAGATTGTGTGTCAGGAAAGTCTATGTGACAGTGAAAATTAAGAAAAGATGGAATAGTTCCCTACAGGGAGATATGGAAGCTCCTACACAAGGTAGCAGAAGAAACTGGCAATTAATCTAAAATTGGCAGGCAACTAGGCTGGATGAACTGATTTTCTTGCAGTAGGCATTTTCATGCCTATGTATCCCCACTCAGGTAAAGGAATCTCCATGTTACCTTGCCAACTACTGGTCCCAGAAGCTGCTTGCTGGATTTGAATTAAAAAAGAATAGTTTTGTGAATCCATTAATGAAGAACAAATCTGTAGAAATTCAAAACCCAGGTTCATCCCATTCTTTCAGTTTTATGTATCTGGCACACGTTCTGTACATAAAAATCAAAGAATAAACTGATCTATTAAGTGCTGTAAAGTGCAATCATATCTAAAAGCTATTACAGGTAAAGCAAGGACACCCATATCATGTTCTTCAACTGAGTAATAATATAAAGCGTCTCTGAGTCCCTTTTGGGATTTCACACTTAGAAAGTAAAATGTGCACTGTTTATTCTGCTGAAGAGACTTTCTGTTTTTATGAACCCTCAGACTGCTGTGTTAAGCAAAATACTAGGGTTACCATAGGCTGAGTTCTGAAGCTGACTTGCCTCTCATTTATCCTCTTAAGTTTGTTCATTCCATACATCACAAGAGCATCTAAATCCCAAGCTCTCTTCTCCCAATCCCCATTTAAGACCTGCTCTGCTACTTCTCACTGAGTGTCACAAAGCTCTCTCTTCTGCTGGGGCTGGTGTTGACTGCCTTGTTGGCAGTGTCATTACCTCATGACATTGCAAGATGATACAGCAAGACTATTTGTTTATCTTGCATTAGCTGTGTCAGTGTATACAGGAACCTTTATGTCAGAGAACTTCTGTCAACTACAATGTCTTTTCTGCAATTTCTGAACCTTGCAACTCTGTCTTGCACAACAGTAACAGAACTGTAGATCAAGAAATCTGGAAGATCCTTTCTAGGTTTTTGAGCATGTCCTTTGATTTTTGCTGTCCACATTGAGGAGATATTCTTTCCTTTCAAATTTCATATCCAAAACAACTTGCAAATCAGAACTGTAAATAAAGTAATGTAGTTGCAGGCATCCCTGAGAGAATGTGAGGCTTTTGCATGTGTGATCCCTGAAATATCTACCTCATTTATACATTGCTTTCATCCATCTGTCTGTATGCACCACCAGTGTACAGTATAAGCATGCCCCATTTGCAGTACAGTACTTGAATTCTTGGCCTTCTTAGCATTTTCTATCACTATGCTTTGCCACAGCTGTCAGATTAGTCGGGGTTTTGGATATTTTTTTCCCCTGTTTTATCCGAGTTGGCTTTATTCCCAGATTCCAGATAAAAGTGATAGCACTTTGCTTGACCATCCCATTCCAAGCGTTAAACACTGTGACTTCAGGCTTGGATTCTCCAATGGTGTGCTAAAACTGTCTAGTTTTCACTGCCTTCCCTCCCCTCTGCCTGCATATACACCCACATAGCAAGTCACTGAAATACAATGGTGGGGTGAGGCGAGTGTGTGGAAGTTCTAACTGAGAATGTGTTTAGCTGCTACAGGTTAGAAGCTACTTACTAGTTAGTAGGGTTAAAATAAGCACAATGTAGAGACCATGGAGTCTCGCTACTAATATAAATTGAAAACTAGAGGTGTTTTTTTAAGATTTTCCCCTAAGTGATGGTGAGGCACTGACCCTATGAATTTTTGTGATGAGAAATTACTGAACAGATTACTGACACTCAGAAGAAAGAAAAACATCTTCTGGGAAGTTTCATCAATAGGATAACTTTTGAAAGAGAAAGTGCATGTATCATTTGGCATTTTATTTATCCCATTTTATCTCATTTTATCCCATTTTATTTATCCCAATCTCTCTGTAGTACAGTACATCTATTAAGTAGGACAAGAGATGCCTATAGGTCACTTCAAAATGCAGTACAGTTCTGTACCTCCCACGTTGAACTGCAAAAATATTTCTGGGTTTAGATTATTTTGAATTTAATTCTTTTGATGTCATTAATGCTCAGCTATCTAAATGGTCTGGTTTAGGCAATATCTTATTGCTTTACTCAATTTAGTTGTTAAAACTTAAGGTACTCATCTGTTCTACTCTCTTGGCTCAAAAATTACAGAAGTTTTCACTATGCAGGTCTTTGATATGAGCAGCTAAAACTGTAATGTTGGAGTGCTGCTTCCTTTCACCTCAATAATGAGATCTCATTTGAATGCAATTTTAGCTTCAGGTTTTTCATAACTCAGGAGCACATCTCTAAAGACCTGTTCCTGAGACAGCAGTCAAGGTGCCCAGTACAGGCACCGTTACCTGGAAGACGTTTCTTCCCTTTCTGTCATCTTAATATAGGAAAAATGAGAAAGAAGATTGTGATAGGTTTGGGCCCCCGATGAAAGAGATTGGAAAGCGACAAATTGGAAAGTATTCAGAAAAGGGTCATTAAGATGGTTAGGAGGCTGTGGAATATGACAGGTGAAATGAGTCTGATTAAGTTTGTTTACTTAACCTGGAGAAGACTAAAAATGATAATGGGGATCTAATTCCACGACCTACAGAGAAGATGGAGGCAGGCTCCATTCAGAGGCGTGTAGTTAAAGGATAAGAAGAAAAGGATGGACCATGTAACCACAGATATTTTGATTTCTGGAGAATAACATTTACATAAAGGCAGAAAAATATTGGAGCAGATGCTCAGTGATGCTGTGAAATCTCTGCCCTCAGAGATGTTTAGTACTCAGCTGGTCAAAGTGCTCTTCTACCTACTCTAATTTTGCCCTGTTTTGTACTGGTTGGGTCAGAAGATCCTCAGACATCCTTTCCAACTCAAATTATTATATGAGTCCATAATTCTATCAAAATTATCTACAGTGCAATAGCAGTCAAAATATCTGTGAAGGATCCTCTAATCCAGAGAAGCACATTAACATTTTGTGCTTGCTTTCTTTTTCTTTGGAATTCCCCAGAGAACCGTCATTTGCTACTTGTCGCATTAGAACAAAACAGAGAATCTTTTGGCGCATGTAACATTTTATGAACAAAGGAACTAAGTTGTTTGGATTCAAGAGAAAGCCAGGGGGACACTAATGCAACCATGCAAAACAGTTAGAAGAGTCAAACTTCTGAAAGAGCTTCTTAATTTCAGCTCAATTACCTATTTCAGCAAACAAACAAATTTGTGAAAACAAATGTTGATTCCAGAAAATCCAAAACTTAATTGAGAGCTTCTTTTGCAAATTCCGGACGCTACTAATGTGAAAATATTCTCTGAGGCTCCTGGCATCCATAACAACCTTGGTAGCTCTCACTTTGACTCCTTTTCATTTCAGATATAAACTAGAAACGCTTTTTTTCTTTTTTCTCCCTCAAGCCAATATTTCATTCTTTACATCCATGCGGCTACTAGGAATGTACTCTCTGTGTGAAGAGTGAAAAGGGATCATGTGATGAAAGTAAATTAAAGTCCCCTTAGAACATGTCATACTCAAATACAAAAATCCACAGCTTCTTCAAGAGCAGGATTCTGGGCTGCAAGACTTTGGTAAAAGGTTAGGTTCTTAAATCAGTATTTTTATTCTGCTTTAAAAGAAGAATGATATACAGGAAATGAAGAAAGACAAATAAAGGGACCAAATGCTAGCATGTAAATGGGCAGAGACATTAAATTGGTTTTTATGTTTTTATTTATTTATCCATAGCTTAGCACTAGTGCCAGCCTATGCTCTATGTTTGAACCTGCACTTAAGAGATCATAAGATGTTGCATCTAGCCTCTTTTTCTTCTCACTATTCAAAATTGATGACAAAGGTTGCAGTTCAACTGTTCTTTCCTGATCACCCAGTAGGTAGTGGTCAGGCACTTGAACATTGGTTCAAGAAATCAAGAAATTTCACTGAAATGATGCAGCAAAGCTGTTGTGGAGGGCTGACACCAGATTGACACCACGTGACCACTGAAGCCAATCTATCACTTCCCTCCTCAGGTGGACAGGGGACAGAAAATATGTCAAAAGAATCACGCATCGAGATACAGACAGGGAGTTCATTCACCAGTTACTGTTATTGGCAAAAACCACTTGACTTGGGGAAAACTAATTTAATTTATTACCAATCAAAATCAGAATAGGGTAATGATAACTAAAAAAAAACCATTACAACACCATTCTCCCACCTCTCCCTTCCTCCTGGATTCAACTTCACTCCTGATTTTCTCTCCTTCCTCACTCTGAGTGGTACAGTAGGATGGGTAATGGGGGTTGTAGTCAGTTCATCTCACCTTGTCTCTGCCACTCCTTCCTCCTTGTGTGAAGGACTCCTCACGCTCTTCCCGTACTCCAGTGTGGGGTTCCTCCCATGGGAGACAGTCCTCCACAAACTTCTCCAATGTGAGTCCTTCCCATGGGCTTCAGTTCTTCACTAACTGCTCCAGCAAGGGTCCCCCATGGGGTCCAGTGCTTCAGGAACAGACTGCTCAAGTGTGGGTCCCCCATGGGGTCACAAGACCTGTCAGCAAATCTGCTCCAGTGTGGGCTTCTCTCACTCCATAGGTCCACGGGTCCTGCCAGGGGACTGCTCCCGTTTGAGCTCTCCATGGGGTCACAGCCTCCACCCACTCTGACATAAGTTCCTCCATGGGCTTCAGGTGAATATCTGCTCCACTGTTAACCTCCATGGGCTGCAGGGTGACTGCCTGCCTCACCATGGTCTTCACCACAGGCTGCTGGGGAATCTCTGCTCTGGTGCCTGTAGCATTTCCTCCCCCTCCTTCTTCACTTGCCTTGGTGTTTTTTCTGTCACATATTCTCACTCCTCTCTCTGCCTGCAATTGCTAGAGTTGTGCAGGTTTTTTTCCCTTTTAAAATATATTATCCCAAAGGTTCTACCACCATCTCTGATGGGCTCAATTTTGGCCAACGGTAAGTTTGTCTTGGAGCTATGGCTCTATCATACATGGAGGAAGTTTCTAGCAACTTCTCACAAAAGCCACCTCTGTAGACCCGCCATTAACAAAACCTCACTACACAAACCCAATACAGCTGTACAGATGAAGGGAGGGCAGTGGATGTTGTCTACCTTGACTTCAGAAAAGCTTTTGACACAGTCTCCCACAGCATTCAAATAGCTAAATTTAGGAAGTGTGGATTAGAGGAATGGACAGTGAGGTGGATTGAAAACTGGCTGAAAGACAGAGCTTAGAGAGTTTTTATTAGGGGCACAGAATCTAGTTGGAGGTCCTGTAACAAGTGGAGTCCCCCAGGGGTCAGTACTGGGTCCAATCCTCTTCAGTACAAAACTGTGAGGGGTCATTGACACGATGGAGGGCTGTGCTGTCATACAGCAAGACCTGGACAGGATGGAGAGCTGGGCAGAGAGGAACTGGATGAAATTCAATAAAGTCATGTGTAGGGAACTGCCCCTGGGGAGATATAACCCCCTGCATCAGTACAGTTTGGGGGCTGACTTGCTAGGGAACGCCTCTGAGGAGAAAGACCTCAGAGTCCTGGTGGGCAACAGGATGACCATGAGCCAGCAATGCGCCCTTGTGGCCAATGGCATCCTGTGGTGCATCAAAAAGAATGTGACCGGCAGGTCAAGAGAGGTTATTTTGCCCCTCTTCTCCACCCTGGTGAGGCCCTATCTGGAGTAATTATGTCCAGTTCTGGGCTCCTCAGTTTAAGAAAGACAGGGAACTGCTGGAGAGGGTACAGCAGAGGGCTATGAAGAAATTAGGGGCCTGGAGCATCTCCCTTATGAGGAGAGGCTGCAGGACTTGGGTCTTTTTAGTCTGGAGAAGAGAAGGCTGAGGGGAGATCCGATCAATGTTTATAAATACTTAAAGGGTGGGTGTCAAGAGGACGGGCCCAGTTTTTTTTCAGTGGTGCCCAGGGACAGGACAAGAGGAAATGGCACAAACTTGAATATAAGAAGTTCCACCTAAACATGAGGAGGAACGCCTTTACTTTGAGGGTGGCAGAGCACTGGAAGAGGCTGCCCAGGGAGGTGGTGGAGTCTCCATCTCTGGAGACACTAAAAACCTGCCTGGACAAGTTCCTGTGCAACCTGCCGTAGGTAGACCCACTCTGGTGGGTGGGTTGGACTAGATGATCGAAATCCCTTCCAACCCCATGTGATTCTGTGATTCTGTGATTCTTTATTGCAGTTGATGTGGCACAGAGTCTCTCCTGACACCAGTAAACCAGAGCTACCTCACTCCTAACCATCCTATTTTGCTCAGTACATTTTCTGTCTCTATAGATAGGCTATTTTCATCATTGTTTTATGCTGAAGGAATTTATCTAGTCTGCAGGCTCATCCTTAGCCTTTCTGTCTGGAAGGTCATTCTTTTTCTCTTGTCTTCTGGCTATGAAGGCTACCATCGTGTTTTCTCTTCTGTAAAGCTTTTTTAAAAAAACACTCTTTTCCTTCTATCACTGCCTTTACCCTCCTTCCCCAGTTTTATTGGGCCACCTAAGTGGGCGAGCTGGGAAGGGGTATGGAGGAGTGAATTATTTATCTCTTTTTTTGTCCAATTGGCTTAAATGAACAAGGTTAGAATTTGAGGTCTTAAAAATACAAAGTTTTTAAAATTCCCCCTGGGAAATCTAAGAAAACCCACAGAGGTTTAGCTGAATCTTAAGATTAATAGCCTACATATCCTTTTAGCTAAGTTGTTTATTGTCTGGAACTTGACTTATTTTACTGAAACTAGGGACAAAAAAAGAGGACAAAGATAGGGGGGAAAACTATAAGTTTTACTAAGGTGAAAGAAATGTATATGTATGTAACATGGTATAAACTATATCTTTCCACAGACAGAGACAAGTTGGTCTGTATTTTAATGTAAACCAATAAAGGCATTTGAGAGACTAATTTTGGGCTGACAGTTTGTTTTGTTCAGTTCATTATATTTTCAAAAATCTAAAATCCTAATCGCAAACTAGACCTGCCCTTGAACCACAGCAGCCATAATAAGCTAGTACAGTATACAATGCCTGTGTCACTGAATGGCTGCCATAGCAAGAAAGACACTTTTACAATTAAGTGCATTAAAATACTCTTCTCTGGAAGTTTTGTGATATTTTGTAATATTAGACCCCACACCTGAACTGTTCAGTCCAAACCCTTCAATTTCTTTGTGTTGTGGAAAAAGCAATTTTAATGCTAAATTTGCTTTTGATATGGTCCAATAACAATGCAAAACGGATGAAGTCTAGTCTAATGAAATAACACAGAGTTAAAAGCAAGTCTGAATTGTTGGCTTCACTATCTCTTTACCTGGATTTGATAAACGACATTGCCTGCATGGTAGACAGTACGAGTTGTCATGTTTTTCTAAGATCTTGTCTCTTGGAAAAGTTAATGTATTTTTTTTCTGCCTCTGAATTTCTCAGTGTGGTAATTGCTATGTATTTTTTAATTTAATTTAATTTTATTCTTCTAGATGAGAACCTATAAGTTGTTCTGTCAGGATGTCCTTTGATGCCAGGTGCATGTCAAATTCGTGGACACACACTTGGGTTAGAGACTCTATTCATACTTTGCACATTAACAAATGAATCATCTAGAAACCATATTATCAAATTTTCTTTGACAGCCACAAATTCATTTACTTGACATTAGCTTTCTTTTTTTTTTTCTAAAAAGCTTGCATGAATTTTAACTTTAATCTTCCCATTTGCTATGAAAGAAGGATGTAAAGAATTCAAACTTGCTGATGTTTCATTAATTTTTTTTTCTTTTTCTAACTTCTTGGTAGAGATTTTGGAAAAAGTATTTTAGCTCTGTATCAATATCTGGATTATGGGAATTTTTTTGTTTCAGATGCTCCTAAAGATTAAATATACAAGTTGAAAGATATTAACAGAATCAAGCTGATTTTCTTTTTTTCAACATTTTTTATTTTTTTCTAAATAATATTTCAATAAAGAAATTAATTAAACTTTGTCTTGCATTTGATGAAGCCATTTTGACTATTTGTAACAAAGACGGGGAATATGATTTAAAAGAATTGTTGGGTCACAGAAGGTGAAGGAATGTACAGGTTTTGGCTGTGATATTAATTTTCTTTGTAGTAGCTCTTTATGGGGCTATGATTGGGATTCATGACCAAAACAGTGTTAATAACACACCAGTGTTTTAGCTATTGTTTAATACAGTGTCAAGGATTTTCTGTTTCTCATGCTGCCCTACCAGTGAGTAGTCTGGGGGTGCACAAGAAGCTGGGAGGGAACACAGCTGGGACAGCTGACCCCAGCTGATCAAGGGAATATTCCACACCATATGATGTCATAGTCAGCCACAAAAGCTGGGGGAAGAAGGAGAAAAGGGGAACAGTGTTCAGAGTTATGGACTGGTAGCTGTTATGTGTGATAGCACCCTGCTTTCTTGGAGATGGCTAAAAACCTGCCAAGCTGATGGGAAGTAGTGAGTGAATTTCTTGTTTTGCATTGCTTGTGCACACGCCTTGCACACCTTTATCTTTCCCTATGGAACCGTTTTTATCTCAACCCATGAGTTTTCTCACCTTTTCTATTCTGATTCTCTCCACCATCCTGCTGGGGAAGAGGAAGCTGTGTGAAGCTTAGCTGCCTACTGGGGTTAACAAAAAGGAAAGAAATCCAGTCATTGAGGATGGAAATGGAGTGAAAGGTTCAAGATAAGAATAGCTCTATTTCTGTTGAAGAAATTCTCAGAAAGCTATGCCCAAAGACATGGAAATCATGGTTCTCTATACTTTCTCAAAAAAATGGGACTTGCCCATATGAGTGGAAGACAAGTGAAGACAACAATTTCGTCCTTCAAGCTTTGATTTCCTGACTGCAAGGATGGGAAGATTGTCCTTGTATTTCCTCTCCTGCATTCTTGTACCATTGAGCTACCATTTTCTTTTCTGAAGAACCAGATAATGGCTGCAATTGAATGCAGCAGGATGTGTTGAATCTTCTTCACTGTCTTCTCGGTGGAAATTCACATTCTCAGAGTGGATTACTAGACTTGCTTTTAAGAATGTGTTTTTTCTGGGTGAAGGCAATCATTTCAGGATTTTTTTTTTTTCATTCTTCTCTGATAGTTTGACCTACTTCCTCCAACTTGCTGGAAGCACCTCAGCTTGAGGACTTGGACAATGCCCTTCATCTCCATTCCCTCCCTGTGGGTTTGGCAGTTCCCCAAGTTTATGGTCTTTTGTTCTCAAGGTTTTGAATCTGACTTGAGATGCTTTATAGCACGTTTTATAAAAGACATGAATGGATATTCATTCATGAATACGGATTTTTCTTCTTGTCGTAACGGCAACGGTAGAGGAAACAGAACCACCAAAGTGATCAGTGTGGTCCCCATATTCCTGTGGAAAAGCAACTAATTGCTGAGGTCAAAAAAAAGTGTAGAAACAGGAACGAGGTCAGTGATTAAGAAGTGGGCTGGTAAAGAGTGAAACCAAACAGTGAACCTAGAACCATTTATTGAATATAGCCTGATACATTAAGACTCCATTCCCACCAACGCCCTGCAGAAGTACAAAGAGCTAAGATAAGAGTAATTATAACCTGCTGAGGGAAAAGTGAGTTTGAGATATATGAGTGTCCCTTGATAGCTACAATTATATCTACACAATACTTCAATTGTGGGTAGAGCCACCCGACACCACTGTTTCTCCAGGGTATAAATTCTTTAATTGCATACATGACTAGAAGTGTGAATTAACCTGTGTAAGTGTGAGATAGCTGGAGAGGGTAACAGAAAAACACACACATCACACATTTTTTACTCAGAAACTGGATTCTTTTCCTTAAACAAACCAAGCCACCATACTCATTTCATGGGAGACTGATCTTCTGAGTATGTATGTTGATAAAAATTTGCCTTGTGCTTAATTGCTGGCTTTTCTATGGGTTTCTTTTTTACCATCATCTCTGCCAAGAAATACTGCCTTCATTTCTTCTTGTGAAAGCTACTTCCCCTCCACATGTTTAACATAAACTTCAGTATTATAAAGAAATTAATTATTATTCTAATCAGTTTTCTGGTGTCTATCTGATCCCTTCGGAGTCGTATATACTTCTAAGATAGCCTCTTTTTCTCTACTATAAGCCAATCTTCCTTCATAACTTATGCACTCAGACCCTTAATCATTTTGCATGGCCCTTGCTGTGCCTTTTCATTATCAGCAATGTCCTTCCTATAATAAGTAGAGTTGATTCAGCTGATACTCATTAGATATGCTGTCTCCTCCAAATACCAAATGTTCCTGCAATATTCAGAGGAATTTTAGTGAATGTGGTGTGGGGAGGTGAAAGTGAGGGAGGCAGCCATCTAGTCTCCTAAACTTAAGTGTCATTTGGTTTGCAATGACTTTGAATATCAATTTACTTTGTTGTGAATCAGCTGTCATGCTTGGCTGTATATTGTGCTGGTTCCACAACCATGACCCTTTCTACTGCTTCCCCCTCACTGTAATCTTACAGAGGGGAGAAAAATCTGCATTTGCTTGAGATACAGGGATGTGAGCTGATGAGGTCCCTTTATCCCTTCCAAACAGACACCAGTTCACTGTTTGAGGCAGTGGACAGGACACTGATACCAACTTCTGTAGATCAGCAAGAACATATCTATCACTAAATGATATCTTGATTTGGTCCTGAATTTCTTTAGCCATAAGATCAACACTAATCTCATTAATGAGGTCAAATTATGACTGCTGTAATTCCGATGACTTTAAGAGGGCTGTGCAACAGGTAAATTAGTTGGGAATTTGGCTTAAGGAGACCAGAAGTGCACAGTATTCCTAATGCAGCCTCATTACTGCGCTATTTAACAGAAAAAGACACTGATTATATATACGATGTAAATCCCAAGGCCTTTTCTGCTTCTGCCAAACACTGTAGAGAGGGATTTACTGCATTATCCATTATCACGTCCAAGTCTATTCTTGGTTTGCATTGTGCTTCATTTTAGGCTATAGTCTCTGTGGATAGTTTTGATCCTCCCTTCTCTCATTACTTTGTACTTCTCTATGCTGAACTGCATAAGCCAATTATCAGACCATAAACCTCATCTATCCAAAACATTTTGAAAGCGTATGCTCTGTGCCTTTGTGGCTAATGCCCTCCTCCTATTTTGTGCCACCATCAAACAAAGGCATATTTTAAATATTGTCATACACACCCCCCCAGCCCCTTTCAAAGTCATTCTTAATTAGATAATGATTAATTAGATGTTTGTAAAGTACTTTGAAAAAACAAAGTGCTATAGAAGTGCAAAGCATTATTATTAATATGCATCATTGTCAGTGTTATTAATACTGAGCTTTGCTGCGGCAACCCTGTCATTAGTGTTCGTCATCCTAAATTGTCCGCTCTTTTCCAGCACAAACCATTTCCTCTCTACAAGCCAGCTTTTAATCCAATTCAGTAATTTGTAATGTGCTCTCTGACTTAGTAAAGAAATCTCTCTGTAGTGTCATGTGGCACCAGGAGCAGTTGTGAAATGTACAGATTATATGACCATGCTTTTTCCCTACATTAACAATCCAGCAATGTGTTCAAAGAATTCAAGCCAAATTGGCACACATGCTTTTCTTTTTAAGAATCCATGTAGTATCACCCTTACCGGGGGGCCGCACTATATTGTGAGTACCCCTGTTGTGCAGAAAAAAATGCAGAGAACAAGACTGCTGACCTCGTCAGATGAAGCTCGGCAGGAATGCATAAGATTGTCTTGGTTAGTTTCAGGTGGTGAATTAAAAGAGGGAAAAGAGGGAAGGCACATTTAAAAGGGACAAGGCACTTTTCTATGATAATGCCATTCCACTCCAAGACATCACCTAGCTCAAAGTTTACAGAGGTGCTGAGTTTTTCAAAAAACATTCTGCTAAAAGGCAGGAAAACAGTCCTAAGCCTAAAGCTATCTAAACTGTAAGTAGGCTTTTCAGCTGAAAATTATGCCTTCAGTTAACACAACTGATGCAGACACACTCACTTGGCAGTCTCTGCTCATCTACATCTGTTAAAACAGTGTGAGATCTGCTTGCCTGTTGGTCAGAGCCTTGCTCCAACATACAGGTTCCAGGCAATTATAAGTTTACATGGGCAGACTTGAAAACACTGCAGAAAAATTCGCTTTTCTTCAGGAAGTCCCTTCACCATGCCAGCTGAACAACATTGGCAACATATGCCAGCTACAGTCAATTACACTAGCTTATACTAATATGACATGCAAAAGAAAAGGCAGGCAAAGAGTCCATAGCTCCTACTGGCTGCCAAAAAGAAAAGCTGTATTGCCCTAGGTGCTGCAAAGCCCATAAAGACCACATTGGGGTATAAGCATTAGAGCCAGATGGAAGGAAGAAATATTGAAATGGTTAATAAAAGAAATTGAAATTTGGAACTTGTCCCAAGAAATACCCAACAACCTGCCAGCTCAGAGCTCTGTTGTAGTCAGCAACAGCCCTATAGCACAGGGGAGTTGAAAACAAGATCTATAGTCAATAGCCTTTATGTCTAGGAAAGGACCCTGAATGAGGCTGAGCATAGTGGAGTTATAGCTTTGCGTAGCAGGTTAGCCATCTGACTCCTAGTTCACAGTCAAAGCTGAGACAAAAATCAATAGGAAATACCCCCTATAGCTACATGATCCAAAGCCAATAATGCTGGATACATTTTCTGGAATGAAAGTTGGTTTGGTTTTGTGCTGCTGACCTTCCTAAGGCTAAATATAGCCTAAACAATAATTCTATTGTTTTCTATGTTTTTTATTGTTTGTCCTAGAACATGTCAGTCTCTGCAAAACAGTCTTTGTTCCCAATATTTAATAGTCATATTAACACTAGATGGCTTTTCAAAGACATTTTCAAATACACAGGGCCAAGTCTTCAGTAGCGTTGATAAAGCCATTCTGTGTCAATGTACGTCAAAGCAGAGAAGAGTCTCTGGCCCTAGTTTCTATACTGCTTGAAAGTGTCTGAAATAATGTAAGGGCTGCATTTCAAGTCATTGAAGTGATATTTTCATAGCAGGAAAACAACTGTTGCCTGTCATAGTTTGTAACATGAGGTCATGTTGCATCTGAGGATGCAAAATCTGCAGGGGATAGGTAGCAAACCCTGATAGGAAAAGGAGCCAAACTTGGTGCAGTTTTGGTCTTATTGCCTACAAAGACATTTTCTTCTGTGCATTAGTCTCTGATCAATGCCTGGGCACTATATTTTAGCTGACAAAAATGTGATGATAATTAAATGCTCTGCACATTAAATACTAGGGTATAAACTTTGACCTTGTTTTCTGTCTTCAATTATTTCTAGTAGTAGTAAAAGCAGCAACAGAGTCCATTTTAATATTAGCTATAATGGTGGAAATTATTCTTCTCTTTTGTGTTTAATACCTTTGGGATCTTTTTTTCAATAATGCCGTTGAATTTAGACCAGCAATTTGAAACTTGAAGCTGGAACTTAAAATTTACATTTATCTACTTAAATAATCAAAGGTTATGTGCCTGGATCTGTACCACTGAGTTTTGGCAAATCTTAAGGTCAGTATGAATTAATTGAACTCAGTATATTTAAAAACAAGATGAGCCCTTTTTTTGAATAAAATGAATTTAAGAAGTTATGATTGACTCTTGATTTTTTTCCTGGCTCATATTCAGCAGATACTCTTCAATTATTTCTTTCAGACATTAAAGAAAACATTCCTTCAGAAATAAGAATACAAGGAGAAAAGAATTAAGCTCTAGGATCACAGCTGGTATTTCTGAGTTAGATAATATAACTGGGTTCATTAGATAGAAAGTATGTAGTATAGATATGATACAGTTTTTCTTGAAGGAAAATGGTTTCCTGCTGCTTTCTTGTACTTTTGGACTAAGCTGAGTAAAAAAAATCCGTTTACTATTGACTAGGAGCATGCATATGGGAAGCTCCTGTGGCATAGGCAATGCATAACAACTCCATTGTCACAGTAATTTGATTGAGTTTCTAAGCTTTAAAATGTTCATAATATGTCAAATACTTTTGTTTAGATGCAATTTCAGCATCTTTTTGAACAATACATTACATGTTTTCCTGTAGGTTCTCTTTTGAAAGGTATGAAGGCCCTTTTGCTGTGTTAAATCACAGAGATGTTTGAAAACATATGGATTTAATGACAAAAATCTCACAAAAGATTTTAGTTGTTTGGCTTAGAAGAAAGTATAATGGACTAATTTGTCTGAAATGTTTGTTTTAAATTTTGACATTCAATTGTTACCCAAATAATAAACATAATACACAGTAATACACAACATTTGTGTTTAAAATAATAATTGTGGCAACAGTTTCAAGCAAAGCACCCATCCCCCAATATTTTTCAAAATGGAAAAATAACATTACTGTGACCAATTTAATGGAAGACAAAAAGAAAAAAGAGTAAATTTAAAATTATTTTCATAAAAAACATTATGGTTCCCTAAATTCTTGTTACCCAGTTTATTACTGTGAGTATTTCCTTTGTTGAGCTACCAGTGGCGGGGATTTTACATGGTACCAAATAATCTAGTTTACTATTTATCATTCCATGGAAAAATCATTTTCATAAACAGGTCCTATTGTATAGATAAGAACATATACTTTTTGTAGACAACGACAATCTGGATGGTCTAGCTGAATGAGGTAACACAATTTCAGATAATAGGATTTCCTTCATCTCATTTAACTTCATCCATCCAGAAATTAGATGTCTATTCACAGGTAATTGTCTAGCCTCTCTCTGTTGCCACCGTAGCCATAGAGGAAACAGAAGAAACCTGCAGGCAGTTAAAATTTGTTTGGATAAAAGCACTGCTTGAAAATTATTAGTTAAACTGAATAAAAAGAGATTACAGTAATTTTTGAGGTATTCAAATAAAAGGGCATTTGGTTGTGCTGAAGGAGAATGTAGTGGTCTCAAGAGAAACTACTGTCGATGTTTCTTGTGGCCTGGTTTTCAGATTAAGTATTTTAACTAGTGTTGTCTGTGAAACAATTTAGAGATTGTTAAAAATGGGATGATGACAAAAAAGAGGTGTTGTAATACACAGGAAGATAAAAATGTCTCAGAAAGAACTATCTGACCTTGAGACCTTTTGTGTAATTGAAATTGTCTGACTATGAGTATACAATGCAAATTAAAGTTATAAGTCTACTGGAACTGAATGATCATCAATGTGTGATGAATCCATCAAAAAGTGAAATATATTTGTCATATGGGTCAGGAGAAAGATTTCCAAATATTTTAGAGAAGTATATTGACATCATTGAAAACTATCAAAAGGAAGTTCCTCTAGTTGATCAAAATAAAGGCTACATCTATACTCAAAAAGAAACTAAAACTGAAGCCCAAAGTTGTTTAAAAGACAAATAGATTCTAATGAGGCCTAGATAAATTTAATCTGGATATTAACAGAAAGATTTTAACCACCAGAGATGTGACGTTCTGAAGTAGCCTTCCCATAGGAGCAATAAGAATAAAAATGTGAAATAATCTCATAATGGAATTTATTACATTTTTAATGAGATTATATGACATGATCACCTGAACAAGAAGATGCTTCAGAATTTAAGAGATCTCTTGAATTCTGTATATTTATGTCCCTAGATGCTTTTGTAGGCTGAGTTATGTTTCATCAGAAGAAGTGGCAATATTTTAAATGTCGTAGACTACTTTTCTCATGCAGGAAAGATACACTAGAGATTTCTCTCCTGAGTCTGTTTGGGAAACAGACTGAGTTCAGCATGCTTAAAAATAGGTATTTGTCAGATGGGTCATCTGTATACTTGGGAAGAGATACTCTAAGGAAAAAAAGTAATTGGCTAGAAACATTTTGATTTCGAAAATAAGAAAAAGCCAAACAATGGAGGTGTGTTACATAGCAGATTAAGTTTAATTTCTCCTCTTTTTTACTCAATTTCTACTCATTTTTTAGCATGCTCAGTACACCAGTTTTTACATGAAATTTAGAAAACCCAGTTTGAAAGGGGAAAGATTTTCTTCCACCTGCAGTCTCCTCTTTGAAGATTTGTCAGGAGGGTCAAGGGGAGTTAATCCAACTGCTGGAAGATTAGGAATTTATTCTGATGCAAATCTTGGATTTGCTGTACCATTTTATAGATTTTATCTAAAATACAGAGAAAAATTAATTGTTTGTAATGAAGCATAAAAAGCTAAGCCCTTTTTCTCAGATAACAAAATTGTTGCTGGTTTTCTGCATATGAAAAGGAAAAGGAGGAAAACAGTATTTCTTGCAAATGTATTAATCTATGAGAGTTTCAACTAGCCAAAAGTTCCACAAGGCAATTGCATAAATAAACAATTGCCTTTTAAAATAAGGTTTACGTAATTCAATTGAGCCATGGGAAAATCCAGTACAAGTTCCGTGCTAATGAGGAAGTGTCATAAATATTCACATTTTCTTACCATTAGCCTTAAAATTTACTACCTACAGGTATGGAGATAGATGAAGAATCTTACATCTAAACCATTGTTGCAGAGTAATGAAGAAGGAAAGAAAGAAAATTAGCTAACCAAGCTACATTTTTAGTGAGCAGCCACTAGCAACAATCTTGCAAGAACATCATTGATCTTGGGTGGACAGATAGAGAAAGCCAGAACTAGAGCAATATAAAAAGTAGAGCAGTGGAAATATATGGCAGGATATGCTGTTACCGTGATAGGAACGTTGAGGGTGTCTATTTATTATTTGTATATGATATCATGAGAACAGAGTTCACAGACATTACATTTACCAAGACCAGAAAAATATTCTATTTCTGCATCTGTACTGCTGAGGCCAGCAACTCAAATAATAATTTTGTCTTGACCCTGTACAGTCTGCAAATGGTTTATGAATGGGAATTATACAGACTCCCTGTTTTCAATGAACATTCACTCCCTTTGTTTGTACACACAAAAAATGGTGATGGACTATCATTATCCAAATTGATAGCAGCTGTGCTTACTAAAAAAAAAATGATTTCCTCAAATCTGTTAACATGTCAGTAGTAATAAAAAAAATAAAATATTTCGTATGGTAGACTGAAACTCCTGAATTACTTGTCACAGCCATTTTAAATGTGTAGTGCATTCAGTCCAAGAAATCTTCTGTAAAATTAATATATTTTACAGGCCCTTTAGTACAGATTCTACTATTCTCAGGGGAGATATTTTAAAGATACCCTTAAAATCTAAATATTTAACTTCCTTTCAAATTTGCATAATTTAATTGGAAGTTTTCTTTTAGCTTTTTTCTTTTTTTAATTTCAAGTTACCCACCATTTTGTTGCTTGAAATTAATGTACTGTCGTATTAACTGACCAGAGACCAATGCATGAACTCCCTCTGCAGTACCAGATGACTGCACATTTCTTTATACTGTATTTTACAGGAGGAAATAAACAAGCTCTTCTTGCAGTCAAAACTGACTGGAACCCTTGTGAGTAAAGCATTGGGTCAGGTCCTAGCTAATAAGCCCTGTTGAGTAGCTGGGTGTATTAAGTGCTATTTGCTTGCGTGTGGTGCCAGGCTAATCACAGTCATGGCTTCAATAGCTGCTATCAGTTCATTTTCAGAGGCCACCTGCAAAATATCACACCCCAAAAAAGCACCCAGCACTGCTTGTAAGTATCTGCAATGAGGAGTTTGTTTACTACAGGTTAATATGAATTTTTGAGCTTATAATTTTGAAGCTTGATGTCACAATCTATTAAATTTGATCTCTATCTCACTTTCTCCACAGGCACAGTCTTGAGTTTCTGGTGAGATGCAGACATGTCCAGAGGCATAAAGCAATTGGGGGGGATGTTTTTCTGGGATCATGTTGCAACCTTAGAGACAGTGTAATATTCCTTTGAGGTTCCAAAAATGTGCATTTCCTGAAGAAATCAGTGGCTACTACATAGGGAAAGCCCTGCCTTGTTTAGATGTCATTTGATGTATGGCCACTTTGATTGCATGGTGCCTACAGACAGCGAGTGCAATTGAGACCTTTTCTCTAATGATGGTGCAGACACGGGCAACGGAGATCTCAGGGTGATGAAATAAGTTACTGTTGTTGAGGAACTGGGCCAGATTTAACATAAGTCTTCTAAACCTCAGTGCAGCAACTTGTCTAGTGCATCACCTTACCTTCCATTCTCAATGAAAAGGAAAAGAAAAATGTACAAAATCAAGTGACATAGATAAGATAGACTCTAAAACAAGGAGATCAGAGACAGGCAAAAGCCACTGGAAACCCAAGTTCAAAACAGGGAGCATTTGTGGAAATATATAATGTCACAAGTAGCAACAGAAAGAAAAGGGAAAGATATTGTAAGACAGCAAATAGCCTGTGTGTTTCCTACTCTGAGAAAAAAATACCTGTCCTCTGGCTCTGCCCTCTTGGAGGTTTAACACCTCAAGTAATAGAAGGAACCATAAAGCTGATTTCACTGGCTGCATGGTAACAAACTGTCCAAGTTCTCCCTCCACAGGCCTGAAACTGTGACTCACTGCTCCCAGAGCAAAATGAGGAGATGAGGTCACTCATTACCTGATTTCTATGGCAACAGAAGGCACTTCAGCCACTGATCTGCTTCTCCTGTTTCTCCTCTTTTTCTGGGGAACTGAAACTCCTGGCTGTGGATTTATGCTCCAGTTGAGGCTGATATCACTTCTGATGATGCATGGAAAAATAAGAAGTGGGTCCCTTTAGTTAGAAAGAGTTATATGAGAAAAAAAACCAGAAGAATGATGTGGGGTTTTTTCACTAAGTAACTGAAAAAGGAATAGAGGTGGTTTTGAAGGAAAGTGGCTGAAGACAGAGTCTACATATTTTTGTGAAGACAATGCAAAGTACAAAGATATATGGAGAAAGTATAATTGTCAGTCAGTTTCCCATGAAGGAAATTTTATGCAGTAATAAATGAGACAAACAGGCACTGAATAGGACTTTATGGGAAGCAGTTTTGGCTCAGTTGTACCTCTGCCTCTCAGGGTTTCTCCCATTAGTCACTCAGCTGATGAATTTGCTCAGCAGTGGTGGCAGTTTCTAGAAAAGAAGAAACAGCTCTCAGAAGATTCAGCAGTTTAGTTTAAATACATTTCCTCTCCCACGCCTGCTCCATGCTGAGCTCCCGTCTCTCTCTCTGCAGCTGTTGCCTGTTTCACGAATACCCTCTCCTTCTTCTTAATCACCCCCATCCGTCCTTGGAGGCAGCTGGAGCCAACCGGCACCATCTCTTTACAGCTATGTCGTGGGAAGATATCAGGCTTTCAGACCATGTAGAATTTAATCTGAGCCCAAGAGTTTTGTTCAGGACTCAGAAGTAAGATTCAGATGTTGAGATTCAGAAGCTTTGAGTTAAAGTCTGATGTCTTCCCTGAGGTTGTGGTTGCCCTCTGGTGTGGATGGCATGGTTACCTGGTAGATTTAGTGTCATCTACCTGAGCTGGTTCTGCATGAGCTAAGCATAGACTGCTAATGCTATGGAAAAGGGTGCAGAAAAACCTGGGTTGTCTTTGCCCAGAGCCTGCTTGCGTCTGAAATCTGCATAGCTGCATTGCATGGTGCTTTTCTCAAGTCAAAATGACCATGAATACTTTTTGTCTTGAGCTGGCAGCAATTTGAGAAGCTCTGCACTGCTTTCTGTAATCTGTTATAGGCACTGTTTCCCCCTATTTAAAGTACAGATACTGTTACTTGCAAAACATGCTGAGATTTGTGCTGGGATGTAAATTCGAGGTAATATCACAATTGCTCTAATGGATTCCTTTCAAACTCTGAAGCAGGGCCATGTGAATTGGTTCTTCATCTGAAATGTGGGATTTAAGTCTATTTTTGTGACTGACAAACACTAATCCCTCACACTACAATATATGATTTTCCCATTTACCCTTTACATGGCATTTGATGAAGTAAGCTATTAAATAATAATTGTTGTAGTGAAGGGCAGTGTATTTGCCCACTTCTAGAGATTTCTGAAATGTTAATACACGGAGCTATTGCTGCAGCTGTCTCAGATGTGCCTGCCCTGTGTATGGCATGTACTGGATGCTCTAATTAAACCCATTTTCATTTAGTCAGTGCAAAAAAAAATAAAAATCAAAATTGCTTTTTGCACCAGGTTGGTTATTTAATTGGGATGGGGAAAATGAGGAAGCAGAGGAAGAACAAGTGAGTTATCCCCAGAAGGAGACTGAGAATAAGCACTTTTTGCTTGGAAAATCATTGATATCAGTCATTGTTTTGAAATTAGCCTTTAATGTTACTCACTGGATTTTTGTTACGTGCTGGTACTGGGAACTGCAGATGCTGTTGGAGTTACACAGCTGAGGTATGATGAAGTGATTTCTTCAAGGATAGTGGCTTCCACTGGGACTTGGATTGAATAGTTTTCCCTAGAGTTCGCCAGTTGTGACTGAACACATTAAAATGAGAGAACAGTTCAGTGGCTTATGTAAAATGAGATGGTGGCATGAATCTAACTATTCAGTACGCAGGTATCTCCATCTACATGCTAATACTGGATATTTAGGGTTTTTGTGCCATGAAAACAATTCACAATGCAGAGAGACCACCGACTATCAAAGATTGCAAGACTCCAACGTTCTAATTCTGGTGGCAGAGAGGACATTATGTTTACAGGAACTTCTCTATTTGTATAAAAATATTTATATGATAATAAAGATGAAACAGAAAACTAGGCATCTCTCCCAGAAACTGATTTCCACATTGGGACATAGAGTCACCTTCCTTTATTTGGCCCAGGGAAACCCAAATTCTCCTATACCAGGTGAAAGAGTTTCAAGAGGTGGGGCTGAGAGAATATTCTGTATCCTGGACGTTATGATATGCAGCATGACTACAGAAGCTCCTGAGAACCAAAATCAAAAGCATCATCACAACCACTTTCAATCCCAGGTGCAATCTTACCTAAGAGGCCAAACAGTTTTCTTAAAAGAAAAAATCTGGAAGCTTCTATGGGTTGAAATGAAAAAAGATACTATTATAGCTCTGTCTAGAATTCTGTAGGAAGGATATAATTAGCAATATATGCTTTACATGGTACCTAAAGGTGAGCTTGTTCATTAAATTTGTAGGGATTTCCACAAGGACTTGGCTGGAGTCTGTAAATGTTAAATCAGCTCGCTTGTGAAATGCCTCCTTCACTGCATGGACAGATGCTTGGGGAAGCTTTCTCTGCTGAACCTGCTGTGCAGATACATGGACCTCACTCATTTGCTGACGTAAAATAACAGTGTCATTGTAGGACTGATTATTTAGGGATATAACCAAGTAAAGTTTTGTAAGAAATATAATATTTATTAGCAGGAACCTTTAAGATAAGTACAGCTTTGGGGACCATAGTTCTGAAGTTCACTTTATAATGTTCAGTAGTTATCTTGCATGCTTTTCCTGTTCCACAGGTACTAACTCTTTTTTCCCTCACAATGGTTTTAGCTTATTAGTAAAATCAAGTTAAACTCAAAGCAGTTGTTCTCTACCTCTATTTACCTGGAAAAAGATTTCTCTGGTTCAAAACTGGAAAATTTTAGAGTGCTTTAAAACCTGTTTTTTTTTTCCCCAACTACTGCAGGTAGTTGATGAATTTAAAATACCAACAAAAAAACTCCTCTGCTTTCAAACTATACCTAACTTTTTTTTTCCCTCCATGTTTTTTTCTAAACTGTTTCCATGTACCACTTTAAAACGAAGAATGAAAATATGTTTTACTGCCCTCAGATTGAGGTCAAAAGGAGCCTCACATTTACTCCATTGACCATCTTTCTGACTCTGACCCTATAGAAGCAAACCATTTCTGAAATGTATTGTGTTTATAGGGCTTTTGGAGAAGAGATGAGACCTGCTCTGTAACTGCAATTTTATTGAAACATGCAACCATTATATTATGCAGCAAACAAATTATGGAGTATATTACAGGCATGGACTTGAGATGTTTTTTAGTCCAAATGCAACTCAATTGTTTTTCTTGTTGTCTGCGTGAGTGTCTTCAAACTGATTGACATTGGAGCAAGAGGGTTTAGCAAGTTGTAGGAACACTTATTTTTATACAATCTTAACAGAGATCCTTCAGTCCTTTTATTATTAATGCTCTCTCTCCTTTAAAATAATTGATTAAAAACTCATCCATTCTTCTTGCCCTACCAGCTATACCACTAACTCCCATCTGTTCTGGATGTCTGTATATGTATAAAAAAACCTATGTATTAATGACTTTTCAGAATATGGTTCTAATTTCGAGGGGGGTATCTTACTCCTTTGAAACATAACTAGTATTCTGCAGTGAAATGAGGGTTGTATTTTAGTTCGTTGCTCAAATCAAACCAAACCAATACATTTTAATCTTTACATTGATCTGAAAGTGAAAATAAATTTTCAATGAATTGACTCTGTGGGAAGAGGAACAATGGAAAGGGGAGAATCATTCCATTCCTTCCTCATGGAAGAAATACTTTACAGTAAATTGGAGAGACTGAGAAAATCCCAATCTCAACTTTGACTTGCATTTAATCATGAAGGTTGTAAACGGGAAAGCTCATAGATTCAGAATGGGAGGCTGTTAAAATGGGTGCCATAGTAGTGTAGTAGAGCATATAAAGACTTTATCCAGTCTTTACTGGCCTTGTGAAAGCCATCTAGAACCTATAGTTGTTCTGGCCTGAAACAGCAAAACATTTAGGGAACATTAAAAGGAAGTATATTGACATTTTCAGAAGACAGTGTCTGTTTTTAGCTGAATTGGAAACATTTGCTAAATTAATGTTTAGTTTCAGCATAGTTTGAAAATGTGTTTTTGGGTTTTTTTTTTTTGTGATTAATCCATCCAAACTACTGCCCAGACATTCTTTTAGGTTTAAGGGAGAAATGTTTTCCCTTAAATTTATCTAGCTCTATTGATTGCACGTGTCATTCACATACTCTTACTCACTAGCAATCCAAATAAAGGATTTTGGTCTCTGTAAGTCTAGACAATGTACATGGAAGGTGACATCTTCCCCAAAAGAGCTTAAGATTTTATCTTGGAGTTGAGGAACGAGATGGATAGAACAGACAGATAAGGGAGAAGGCAACAAAACGTGATTAATATTAGCGTAGTAAGCGGTGATTAAAGCACAGAAGATTTTTTCCCATCAGAATTTATTCCAGCAGAGGTGACTTTTAAAGACCTCAGTGTGATTATTCCGTAGATAGAATCATAGAATTGTCTAGGTTGGAAGGACCTTTAACCTTCCAACCGTTAACCCAACACTACCCAAACCACTGCTATCCCATGTCCCTCAACACCACATCTACCTGTCTTTTAAATACCTCTGGGGATGGTGACTCAACTACTTCCCTGGGCAGCCTGTTCCAATGTTTGATAAGTCTTTCAGTGAAGAAATTTTTGCAAATATCCATTCTAAACCTCCCCTGGTGCATCTTGAGGCCATTTCTTCTTGTCCTACTTCCTGTTACTTGTGAGAACAACCCACAGCTCTGCTCTTAGACAGGGCTATGACTAAAATAACTATGTTCCCTGGCTGTGACTAAGGCAGATTTGTCGTCTCTCCAGCTGCAAGGACAGAGAGCAGAGTGAGCCCTGGGCAGGGTGGTGGGTTCTGCTGGTCAGGTGTCTGGTACAGCTGGGGCTGACAACGTGCAGGGGGCTGCCGAGAGGATGGACGGGGAGGAGATGGAGACAGAGCTCACTGTGTGAGCTCACTGCTCCTGAGACCACTATTAGAAGTATGGTACCTCATCAGTCATAGGCGTCAACAAAATGGAAAATAAGCCCTTATGTATCTTTTATGGTCTGTATTAGATCCAAAGCACCACATAGGTGTAGGATGTGATCATAAAATCATAATATAAATGCACGTTCCTAGATGTTGGCTTTTTTTTTTTGCATATCCGTGCAAAACTATATTTCCTAACATAAAAGTTTTATTTGTTTTTAAATTACATCTGTAGGAAACAGGCTTATTTCCAGTTTCATGAAGGGTGAGGAACAATATACGAAAAAAAAGAAAATACCTGAGTGCAATGCTATGATTCTAGTGTGCTCACCGCTGAACTATTATTTTGTGGTTTTGGCCACTGCAGCATAAGAATTTTGTAATACTTCAAAACGGGGATAAGAAAACCAATTCTATTACTACTGAGAAATGAACTATGATATGAATGCAGGATAAAAAAACCTGTAAATCTACAGTAGCCTAGAATTAGGAGGAGTGAGGGGGAAGTTTAAAATCTAAATGATACAGAGCATGTCAAGCCAAGTTATTATTTTCAGCCATGCACAGATAATAGAGCAAAGGAAGTAAAAATGGAAATTAAAAAAAAAAAAAAGGCATTCGGAGGAGATGTGAGGAAACACTTTTCTATTCAAAAGAACATAAATGTGTGAAGTGGCCTACCAGGCAACACTGTTGAACTTAAACACTAGGGCTATTCAAGACACTATAAGGTAGTGTCTCAGAGGGATCATGGTATTGAAAATGTAATGAGGCGTAACTTATCCCTAGAGATCTCTGATCTTATATTATATATGAAAGCTATTCTTGCAAAACAGTAGCTGAGCCTGCACGCTGTCTTGCAGGAGCATGCAAAGGCAAATCCACACTCCCTGTTTGTTTGGTGTTTTTTTTTAACACTGCTTATTTGTACCCTGAGACTGCCAGCTGTGCAAGGAAACTGTGCATATTTTGTCTCTGGTGCAGCTTCATGTGCAGTTTTGGCAGGAGGTCCAACAGGTTAAGAAGAATAGATGAAATCTTAAAAGGGAAGGTTCAGGCAAGGCACATCTACATCTTTCTGATCATGCTGTTACTGGGGTTGGAGACAGAATTTTGTGCAAAGAAAAAATCTGATCAGTTTAAAT
The DNA here is from genome assembly GCA_004320125.1 of Scolopax mira. Lineage (NCBI taxonomy): Eukaryota > Metazoa > Chordata > Aves > Charadriiformes > Scolopacidae > Scolopax > Scolopax mira. The sequence continues at coordinate 126,744 of BJBW01004004.1, forward strand.
GTAAAGAAGACTCACAGATATGATGGTAAGACATTGTTCTTGTTAATGTGGCCTCCTGTGATTTCGACGCTGCTTCTCCTTGTGCTTTGACATTGTGAAAAAGGTAAAGCCTGTTTAGTTTTCTCTCTTTCTTTTTCTTTCTTATGTTTTGTTCAAGCTTTTATTTTCCCCTCCAATCTAGAGGTGGGGTTGTCAGCTCAGCTAGTATAAGAGGGGACAATTTTCTGTACGTTGAGACAGGTTAGGTTGGAGGCAGGGAGTCAGATGGGGCAGAGAAAGAAGTGGAAAGGCAGGCAGAGATGGCAAGAAGGGGTCTGGGAACACAGCACAACTGTAACCAGATCGTGGAAAAGTGGAGTAATCTGTACCCCAACACTCCTCTGCTGTGAAATATGGGTCAGGGAGATACATGCTGTTCTGTCTGTTCGCTGAGCTAGATGTAGGATAGCAACCCACTTCTGCTGCCTGTATTAAACTAAAAGAAGGAGGTCCAGGCTCTGGTGTGTTTCATTTATCCATGAATTGCAGCACTGTCCTCAAGAAGATGCAGATATAGATAGCCTGCTGGTCCACATAAAACCCAAAATTCAGGTAGCAATGCAGGCTGCCTTTCTCCAGGAATTCCCACATGTCTAAGATTTGTGGATTCCCTGTAAGCATCCTTTATGGATGGTGGGGAAAGGCACGACTTTTTTAGCTATATTTAGTTGTATCCCACATTTAGCAGGGTCATTAATCTCCAGTTCTCCCCAAGGGAGGCCAAACAGTGCTAAGTCCTTTTGATGGTACAGATGGATGTCTTTGGTCCTGTACCTGAGGAGCACAGTCCAAACCTTTTGTGAGTTTTCAACCCACAATTTCTAATTTCCAGCACAGTGTCTTGACCACCATGCTGCAGACCATCCTTGGGGGAAGCAATTTCTATCTCCTTTACTGTAAGAGTGATTCAGACTCAGACCAATGGTCCATTAAGTCAGTTTTCTTATTTCCAGTGTCATCCTGTAGGGACTGCTCAGGGGCAACCATAGGAACTCAGCACCTATATGAAGTAGTCCATTCCCTGATATGTCACCTAGCTGCACAGCAAGTGCACTAGGGGTTTTCTGAATTGCACTTTGCTTTCAGATCACTGGATTTCTTAATTTTTAAAATCTACTTATAAAAATTTATTTATATTAATTGCTCATCAATATCATCTTGTGGCAAAGAGGTCAAGAGGCCAAAGTTTATTTGCATGGCACATGCAAAAAAGCAACTCCTTTTGCTTAAACTTGTTGCTTAATCATTTCACTGGTACCTTTGTAATTTGTATGTAACCCTGTTCACCCACTCAATAACTGCCTCATTTCTTACCCATGTCTAAGTCAGCTCAGTCTGCTCTCATAGAAGAGACAGGCCATACTTTGAGTTATCTTTTTTGGTTTTTTTTTTCTGTATTTCTGTGTCTTTCCAAGTCCTGCTATAATCTTTTTCAAGTTAGAGTAGTTGAAACTGTACGCAGCATTTGAGATGCAAGCACAGCATGCATTTACATAGTAGCATAAAAATGATTTCCGTTTTCTTCTCTTTTCCTTTCCTATCAATTCCTACAATTCTATTGCCTTTTTGACTGCCACTGAGCACTGAGTTGATGTTTTCAGACAACTATCTGCAGTAACTCTAAGATCACTTTCCTGAGTGGTAATAGCTTATTTACAGCCCATCATTGTGTATGTATAGTTAGGGTTATTTTTTCCCTATGTGCACTTATCAACATTGAATTTCATCTTCCATTTTATTACCTATTCACTCAGTGCCATGAGCTCCTTCTGCAAGTCCTCACAGTCAGCTCTAGACTTAAGTATCCTGCATAATTTTGTATCATCCACAGCCTTTTTTACTTCTCTATTTACCTCCTTTTCCAGATCATTTTTGAATATGCTGAATAGCACAGGTTCTCTAGTAATCTTTCTCCATTGTGAAGACTAACTGTTTATTCCTACCTTTTGTTTCCTATCTTATGCTGAGTATTAATTCATAAGAGGACCTTCCCTCTTACCCAGACAGCTCAGTTTCTCTAAGAGGCTTTTGTGAAGGATCATGCTAATGGCTTTTGGAAATCGAAGAGTGCTGCACAGGTTGGATCATCGCTTTCCACATTATTTTAGTCATCTACAAAGAATGCCTTCTGAAACACAGCTTCTCTACACAGAAATTATGTTGACATTTCCCAGGCATGTCATATTCACTGCTGTCATGATTTTCTTCTTTTCATTTTAATTTTTCCAAAACTCCTCTATTTGCATTTCTGGTCAGTCTTGACCTCATTGCCCTGAAACCCCAACTAAAACTGTTAGTAGATTTCCCACCTCCCATTTCTCTACTATAAAAAAAATTTAAAGGATGGGATATAACTCTGCTATTAATTGAACAGTCTCACATTACATACACTAGAAAAATGTTAACATTCAATTTACTCATTTGTTCTGAAATGTCTCTCATTGTCCAGTCAGTCTGAGACAGTTCTTTAGGCTTATTTCCCATACATGTTGTCTAATGTTGTGCTTTCTGAATGGTAATTTATGCACATTGATCAACCAATGGTGATCACTCGCAAACTACCTGCTTCTGATATGTTTTATGACTAGCTTCTATGCCTTTAACAAGTTGTTCTTCAAAATCTTTTCTGCTTGTCTTATTACAATTCTATATTCAGCTTCCTGAGGCTTATATACTTTTTTATTTTTGTTAAGTAGTTACAAATTCCATTTTTCTGAATGATTTTTCACTTCCAGTAAACTCCTTTACCATTTAACCTTCCTGAGTTTTTTTCTGATCTATTTGGACGTGGATTTTGGTTTGTTTGTTTGTTTGTTTGTTTGTTTATCTTGAGCTTCTAGTATATTGTTTTAAAATACTCTCTAGTGCCACTTGCAAACAATTTATGATGTTACATACTCACGATGTTTTTTCAACTAACTCTCCTTTTTTGTAGTCTCCCTTTAAAGTAAATATGATTATTACAAATTTTTTTTTCATTTCTTTATTTGATTGATTTTTATTATTGCCTGGTTTTTCTATAGTCTTATTTTGAAGCAGGTCCCGGAAGCACATGGGGATGCTTACTGTCATCTGGGTTTCTGTCTCCAGAAAGCTGTTGTTTATGATTACTGCAAATGTAGTCTTCCAATAACATGTGATATCTTTGGTCGTTGTTTTGTGATTTGTTTTTTTGTTTGTTTCTTTTTGTGCTTGGTTTCTTGTTTCTTGGTTTGTTGTTTTTTGTTTTGTTTTGGTTTTTTAAATCTCCTCACTGTCTTTAGGAATCTATTTGTCATTGCTATGAAACTAAAGGCTTGTGGGCAGTAGTACAGCTCTGCTGATCTCCTTACGTGAGCAGGAAAAAATCAGAAAGTCAGTCCTATGGATTCTGGGATATGGTTTGATCTTGTTACTTATTTTGTTTTTTGACTCTTTGTTTCTCCCCTCTGTTACTTGCATATTTCTCATTTCTGTCCTGCAAGCCATGAGCTGACTTTACCATCAGGACACACAATCCCCTGATTGTCTGATGCTCACAGAAACAACCTTCAGTTGTTTGACCACCTGGGCATCTACCACTGTCTTGTTACTTTTGGCAGCTTTTGGTTTTGCTTGTAGGCTTTTCTTCTTTGTCTTCTTTGCTATTTATCTATTCATTTATTGTACTTTTGTCATTAATATGCAGCTGAACAGTTCCTTTAGTTGACCTCTCCTGAGTATTGAACTCCCAGTGTGTCCAAACTTTCCTGATCTTGATGACTGTCTTATTCCTTGAGCAGTCAAGAATGCAAGAGTCATAAGGCTCGAAGGACATCAGCTAAAAGAAAGACTTGGAGGTTTGTTCAGAGTTTTTAGGATATTCATTTCACATTAGGCTACTCCCAGGAAAACTAAACCCCAAGACCTTTCTTCTGAGGTTCCTAACTTTCTTCCCAGATGTTATAAGAAGTCTGGATCACCTGGGTTGCCCTCGTGAGATTAGGCAACAAAAGTTTTAAGTATTGCATTGCCTACTGCTTGTGATTTTACTCTTTCTTTAAAAATTATAGAGACAATATCACTGTCAGAAACATTTCCCTGAAATTTATTTTAAGTTTCCCTTTTTTTAACTTTGACCCACTATTTCTTGGAATATTCTCTGGTACCATAGGAAGTAATTTCTTTAATGCCTAAGGGGAATGCAAACATCTTTCAAACATTTGCAGATGGTTTCATGCCCCCTAGTCATCCCTCTGCATGCTACATATTATATCCTTTTAATCCTTCTGCACAGGTTGTACTATAAAGCTGAAAGCTCACCAGAGCACTAGGGAATGAGTCTGTCTCTCTCTGTCTCACTCTTTTTGGTTTTCTTTTCTTTTTTCTTTCTTTTTTTTTCTGCACAGCTTCAGCTACCTTCATTGAAATTGGTATATATGCATCCACAGGCAGAATATGTTCCCGTGAATACGAAGAAAGCTCTGGGCCAAATGATGTTTTTTAGTCACACCAATGGGACCCTGTTGACTTCAGTTTTACCTTCAGGAGGTAGCCTTTTGTGTGTGCTGGATGAAAAGACACAGCTCAGACAGTTCTTAGAAATATTCTGCTCTGTTCAGGGCAAAGTGCCACAAAAACCAAATCCCAAACAATCCCCTAAATTGTCCATCTGGAACAGGTGTTTGCAGTCATATAAACAAAATAAAATTGCTTTTTGCAGACCTTAGAGTCATCTCTCTACTAAAATGTCTGGCACCTACTTGAAAAGCAAGAAAACAAGCAAACAAAAACTTGAAAACCAATCAGAAAAATGGGGGGAAGGAGGGGAGAGCTGATCCCTTCAAAATGCAAAGAGGGGATAAAATACTGTTCAGGTGAATGAGAAAATTAATGTTAAGAACAATGTAATTTCTAATTTCCCCCTAGCTTTTTACCTCATTAAAAAATTTACAATTGGTAAACTGAACATTGAATCATCCCACATACAAAATCTTGGCCTTTTAAGCCACAGTAGTGGGATATCCCCATTTTTGATAACTAAAAATTTGTTGTGCGGGCAAAAGAAATTAGAATAAAAGGAGTGACATAAGAAGAAATCCTCTTTGTCCACTTTTACCTAGCCTGGTGTCCTATATTATTTAGAAAGACACAGCCCTTATTGCCTTCAGTGGATCAAGCTGCCAGTCTCCTTTTCTAAGCTCTTTTGCCAGTTGTTAAAATACTACACACTACTTGATGTTCTAAAACACAAAATCCTAGCAAGAGAAGAAATAATATTATTTCTATATATATGGCAGGTTATAAGACCCCATAACAAAAGAATGACAGATTTGGATGCCCAGAGCAGAGGTCTGAATTTTTATTACTTGCCCATGGTTACAGGTCAGAGATTAAGTCTAGGTTTCCAAGGCATTCCTGAAGGGAGAACTGGAAGTAGGTAAGGAAAAGGAAAAGGGTGAGAGACAAATAATGGTGTTATAGGGTGAAGACAAAGAGAAGACAGTTTCCTGAAACAATGTGGGCATAGTTACAAGCTACAGATAATGAAAGACTAGAGCTTGTAGACTCAGTATTCAGTAGATCTTAACGCCTCATGTTTTGGAGAATACAGTTCTCATGATTTTTGTTTCACAAGTTTCCACCTTCAGACATGGAAGGACTTAGGTAGGGTTGTTTTCTTTAAGCTTCAAAGAAAGATGCACCAAATTGAAAAGACTGAAGACCAGTAGTCTAGGAACATGTCTAGAGATAGCACTGCTTTTACAATCTCACCTCAGCTGGCTCTACACTAGTTCATCCTGACTGGGGTAATGCAGTTGTGATAACAGTTGATTGTAGGCAGGATCATGGTGAAGCATTTACCCAGACGTCAGTCAGGCTTTGCAGCTTGTGTTGAGCTCAGTGCTGCCTGACTGCACTGGTAGTAGCACTTAGCTAGTTTAGAGTTATTATAGTTTGATACATCTAGATGAGATTGTGATGTATTTGTAACCACAGTAAACAAACTCTTCAAATGTCTTTAACCACTAGGATGCATTACTGCATTACTGCTTTTAAGCTTTTACATGTTTTTCTGTAATGCTGCACTTTGAAAGTAACTCTACATTGACAACATTTAAGGCAGCGTCCAGCTGAATTGAAAATATTTATCCCCACCAATTCATACCACAGTTAATAGAGGGACCTCTTTCCCCTTTTATACCATCTTGACAACTGTATGAATGAGACCAATCTTTTCATTGTGGTCTACTCCCATATCATAATAAAATGTCGTTCAGATTTTCATGATTTTCCCTGTTATCTGTGTTAAATTACACATTAAAATTACTTCAACACAGTCCCTTAGCAATATTTCTAATATCTTTCTCTCTAATGAAATGAGATTTAGAGGACTTGTCCCCTGGTTCTTTCTTGAATCTAGGAATAGCTTTAGTACCCCTTAAGACCTTGGATACAACTACACTCCTTAGTGGCCTGCCAAAAGCCTTTTCTGAAGGCTTTCCTATTTCCTTTGCCACTTCCTTCAGGATTCTGGGATACAATTAATCTGAGCCTGGTGCTTTGTCAAATGTAACAGTCCTAATTGCCTTATTATCTTCTCCAGTGCAATAGTAAAGCCTTTTAACATTTTACTTTCCCCTCCAGGAGAATGTCTCTCAGTCCCAGAGGTGCTACCTTCTGTTTTTTTTTCCCTTTTCTAAATTTTTTCCCCACCCCAATGAATAATGAGGTGAGGAATTCATTAAGGCCTGCAGCAGAATCAACCTCATCTGTCACTAACTTTTCATTTACGTTCTTCAGTGCGTCTACTGTCTCACTGACTCTTCTTGAATTCTGAATATATATTTAGAATCACAGAATCATAGATGTAAGGAATGGAAAATAGCTATTAGGTCATCCAGTTCTTTGCCCTGCAACTGGAGGATTGTTCTATGCAGTGTTTCTTTCTTCTTGTTCAGTCACTTTTTTAACATCCCAAATGTTTCCTTTGGAGTCACTTTAATGTCTCTCACAAGCAGGAAGTTTTCTCTTTCTTAATGCTAAGAATCTTGTCTAAATGAAATGGTCTTGTATCACTTTCATTTTTTTATTCTGTTCATCTTTTGTTTCATGTTTTTCAGCTTTTCATGTAGATATAGATGACCCCCCTCTTTCAGGCAGACATTTTGACCTTATCTTCACAATAACTTTCTGGAGCTTGAATTTCTCATAGACCCATAATGATATAAAAATGATAATGATCTAAAAGATCTTAGAATAGATGAAAGTTGTCTCTTGAGTGATATGCCATTTCCAACCTGTGTGAAGGCACCATGAGCGCGTTTGGAATACCCTGCACTGTTGGTGTTCTCTGCTTCCTATGGCCTGCATGAGCTGCAGTGAATGCAATCTGCTACAGCAGACTTGAGCCAGGAAAAGTTTTTTAAATCCCTTTCCATTCCTTCTTCCAAAGTCTCAAACTCAAATGTTACATGCGTGCTTATTAGCATGGGGTTTATATTTATCTGTTCCAATATCATGGCTCCTGGTGTCCAGGCAATGGGCAGAGCAGTGTAATATGGAGCTCACCCATGACCCAGAAGGAAATTGGTTGCTTTCTGCAGAAGGGATGAACACAAACTGCCCATCCTAGACAATTGCAGCTGGACTTGTGCCTGTGTTATGGCACCTTCGTTAAAAATGGGGTGACTGTCTCAGATTTCCCAGTACCTAAGTCTGCCAGGCATGGGATTCATCATAGAGACCACCAAGTGTAATACCTGACAAAACCAGCCATAGTTCACTACCTACATACCAGTTCTTCACTGGCTCCACAGAGAACCACTGCTGAATAATAGCCTGCCTGAAACACCCACCTGAATTTATATACTGCAACTGGTCCAGAAATCTATTGTAAGAACTGGACTGTACTCCCAGATCCCTTGGGCCTGTCTTTTTCTAGCTCAGACTCAAGTATTAAAAAGTGAGCATAATATTCTAGATTCCTGGTTACTGAAGCCATGTTGGCAGCTTACTGTAAGCCATGAGCTTCTTAGTGGTTATAGGTTGTTTAGCTTTAGTTTCTTTGCTACTTCATGTCATTTATTACTCCTCTGAATCTTATTCTTTTTTACATTTCATAACTTTTTCAGGATTTTCCCCATTTATCTTTTGTTCTTTGATATTTTCAGGTGTTCAGCATGGTTCAGCAAGGTTTTAATTCTCCTCATCAAGCTGTGAACCTCTTCCTTTTTCTTTCTAGACAGCTTAATATGGTTTGACATTTCCCCACATTTCCAACAGTCTGTAGCTGCTTCTACATGTAGCCACTGTGATTGGAAATGACTGCATATGATTATTGTTAGACATAATATTGTGATTGTACTGCTGCTAGGCATTGATTTGAAAGAATGGGAAGCCAAAAGAAAACATATTCTGCTCACAAATATTTTATTCCTAAAAACAAGGCCCAATCATGAGCCAAGTTAGCTTACCATGAAAATATAATCCCGTGCAACAGCAAAAAAATACCAAGCTGTTAAAAAACAGGTAGCCAGCATTATAAATATCTTTAGAAACATTATAGAGTCAACCTAGTATACTTCTAAAGCAGGAAGTTATGAAAAGCACATATTCTACATTCTACCTTGTACCTTTTCCATTATTCCCATCCCAGTACTTTAATTATTGTCTTCAGGATGTGTCCCAGCCCACACTTTATCTAAGGAAATGCGTTACATGCAACCTTATACTATTTGCATTGCCTTTTATATGAAAATAGTGTTACCTGCATCATGCATTCTGATTTGCACCCACTGTTCTTTCTTCATGAGGTAGGAGAGAAAGTTGAATGAGGCATCAACCAGCACCAAACATGCTTGTAATTTCCAAAATTATTTGCATATTTCCTATAATCAGACCTAGTGGAAAACATTATTTTCTGAAAACATTGTGGGAAACCTTGCTATGACAAAAAGTTTTGCAACTTAGCTACACACTTAGTGAAGAAATAGCTATTTAAAAAAAACCCAAACCTGAAGTTTCTGAGTCTCAGTTAGCATTCCCTGGCTCATGTCAAGAACACTTAGTAATATACTTGCTCACCCTTTCCATGTTATTAGTGTATTTTTACACCTCTGAAATGTGTCTCCATCACCATGTGACAATGCTTCTGGGTAAAAAGCATTTCTTATTAAATCTTTCAGGCAGGGATGGGTTTAAGTATAACTGATTTATGTTAGAGCAGAGGTATGTACTAGGCGGTCAGACCCCTTAACTGCATGAAAGCTGAGCTGAGCTGGTGTAGGCTTTTATACTACCTGGGCAGTGGTATCTGAGTGGAGATGGTGCTGTGAAGTCAGGGATTACAGTTAGCACAAAGAAACAGAGTTAACCTATTTCTGACCAGAACCAGAGACAATTTGCAAAACCTACAAGAGTCGGGTCCCTCCTAGAATCTGCGAGTTTAATTTATGCATGTGGGATATGCAAGGGAATTGATCAGACAGGTATGGATGCTTGGTGCTGAGATTATGAGGAAAAGGTATTATCCCTGGAAGCCGTCAGCAGGGATTTGAGAGTGGAGACAAGGGCAAGAGTGAAAAATGCCATTTGGTTTGCCAGGAGGTCAAGCAGGAGAAGTTAGCAAAAGGCATTTCCCAGCTGTAAGAAATCTTTTGTTTAACAGAAGCCCACATTTAATAAGAAAAGGCACTTCACGAGGAAAGGTGATGACATGAACCCAAGCAACTCTTTTAGAAATTTAATATCTGTTTTATTTGGTAGTTTCCATTAAGAATGGAGACGAGCACACACAGCTGCAGAGCAGAAAAAAGATCTGAAGCTAGAGATGCTTACTCTGTGTTGTGCCAGACTATTTGCCAAAGAAGCTGCCAGTGCCGTGAGTAAATACATCCACTTTGCACATACTAGTCAATTTATGATTAAACCCGTTTAGCATTCTCTAACAAGAACTCAGTGCACCTGCACAACATTTGGATTTATCAAAACAGTTTGCCCATTTAAGATAAAGAAGGTGGGGAAACTGAATCCTTGTGTTCAGACCCATTGCTTTTAATTATGGATATGCTGTCAATTAGTCTTGCCCTCATCAGCATCAAAATTAACTGTGTAATGCTAAAATGATGGAGTTGAAAAATAATTAGCATTTACCTGCTATTTTAGTGTAAATGAAGCCAAAGACAAAAAATCACCATCAGAAATCTTTCAATATAACTTGGCAAAGATTTAGCCGGATTTGTTTTCATAAAGCACTTCCTTTAACAAAAAAAAACCAACAACAATCCAAAACAAAAATCAAATGGAAGAAAGGTAATCTGAATATAGCTATTTAGCTCCAGATTCCAGTCAGAGAACTGAAAGCAATTCAAATTTAATTTCAGAGCACACTTATACCAAGTTCAAATCCTTTCCTCCCCTCTACATTTAGCAATTTCTGTTCTAAATTTCTTTAAAATCTGTATTCTCTCACTGCAAACTCTTGCCACAATGGCAGCTGTTTAGCAAATCAGCTCAAAAATAAAAATGTTGTCATTGTGAAATAAGATATATTTAATTAAATAAAATAGAGAAGGGAAGTGCTATTACAAGAACATAAAACTGTAAGGCACAAGATAAAACTAAATTACTACAGGGCTGCTCAATTCAATCTAATCCTTGAAGATAAAGATGGAGCCAGAAAATTACATGTATTGTGAAATCAACATAAGCCCTAAGCAAATATTAACTAGGGATATATAACCTGATTTATTATAAATACAAATGTGAATGCTAGGATTAGTTAAAGAAATGCAAACCGAGACAAAATAAGGTGTAAAATACTCCAGTATTTTCCTAAAATACTGTCAAACAGATACAAAAATTTATGTAGTGCCCTAGACACATTTTCAGGTTACCTGATTTGACACATTATGGATGGGAAAATGTGGAATAGAGGGAAAAATTCTAATACATTTATTAGAACTTAATTCATAGTGTTTTCTTGTGTATTAAATACTGAAGTCTGATTTAAAAGAAAAAAACCTCCTTTTTAAAAATTATTTGCTCTTTATTATAACTCTGCTTAGGAATTATTAGGAATGTTTAATACACATTGAAGACAGTATACAAGATGCTTCCCAATATCAAAGAACTCAGATTTTTATATGATACAACAGAAGACTATCTAAAGCAGCTCTACTTACTTCTTCCACATCTTTCCTGAGAAGTCTGCAGAGTATGTATTTGTGTCCATGATAATAATGGTTACATACTGCAAATATTTATATGTGGTTACTTTAAGCTAATTTTAATATGTATTTTATATGTGCCTACTTTGAGCTTAATTTTTATGTTTTGGAGGGATAAGGATGCAAAATCCCTAAGGCCTGACCCATCTCAGTCACCAAATGCTGTCAGAGGACTTTGTGTTGCATGCATCATACTGACCTGCAAGGCAGATTCACGCCTTTCAGACTGACTTTACTGTATCTACAATAAGTGAGGTTTTTATGTAGTTTTCACTGGACCTTTCCTGGTTCTATTAACTTTTCTAAGCTCACTGCATTTTTATTTGTTTATTTTTATGAGACTTTCTTTTTGTTGAAGGATGAAAGTGATAAATTGGGAGCTTCAATGGTACATCTTGGTATTTTATTTCATATTACAGATGAATACTCTAAACTGTTTTGAAAGACCACCGCTTTGTTTGTTTGTGAAGTCAGGCATCCAGAAGTAATTGCCACAGGCCATGCACTGGGCAATGACCAGAGATAAAGCAGGTAGGGGGCTGGAGCAGGAGACCCTTAGAGGTCCTTTCCAATCCAACCAATTCTGTGATTCTATGATGGGCACCATCCGTTCTCTGCCTCGAGTGAGGCAAAAGTTGCATGGTGGAATATCTGTGCATGTACCCTGACACAGGTGGGAATGAAGCAATCAAGCATCATCCTGGGACACATCTGTCTTACAGCAGAATTGGACCCTGTAGATCTACCTTTCTGACTTTCTCTGCTTCCTACATGGAACCAATACCAAAACGAGACTTTCATCATTTGTTCTCCCAAGCTCTTTCACTCCTTGTTTAATTGCACTCTGCTGGGCCCTCAGCTGTATACAGTACTGATCTGTTAGCTTCTGTACAGGCTCTTTGGCAGTGGGATACTCTGTGCTCACATGCACATCCGAGAGCTGAGATAGTTTGGAGTCCTCAGCTTTCTTTGGTTAAGGGTATCAAAAACCTCATGAAGCCTAGATGGGGAGAGAACAGGGGTTTACAACAGAGTCTCATATTTTAGGAGGAGGAGGTATTATGGGGCAGTTGCATCCCTGTGGATGGAAGGAAAATTGTGACTTGCTAACCCAAGGGGCCTGGCCACAAACAGCCCAGACATGCTCTAGTTGTATTACCAAACTGGCAAACCATGGGACACTTCCAGTTGGTACAGTAGGGACTAGAATGATTTTCTTATAGTCAGCACTTCCCATTCCAATTGAATCTCCTTTCCTAACTGTTTCTATTAACTCTTCTAAGCTTACTGACTTACATCTCAGTCTTAACACACCAGACTGAATTCCTTTAACTCAAGTAGTCCAAGTTACCACATCCTTGCTCCTTGCCAGATGGTCTTGGATCATGGGTTCCTGCTTTACTTAAAGACACTTCTATTTTCATGGGGTTAGTAGTGTTGCTTGGCACTCCCATGCATCCCAATCTATAAGTGAGAAGGCCCATTCTTGCTTTCCCACCTCTCCATCTAGATTATGTGTTTCATAGGAAGGAAATTTCAGGCCAGAGGGAAACTGTAACACATTCGAGCCAGATACCCGACAGAGACAACGAAGATTTTGACTACCAGGTGCACATCAGCAAGTTACATGCACCAGGTTAGTGTACCTGTCTGGCTGTTCCTGAAGTTTGCTTAGGAAGTTTTGTTCCTCTTTTTGTTTTGCAGTTATTCTTATTCCCCTTGTGCAGTTTTCAACATTGCTTCCTAGAATGGACTCTTTCCTTAGAAGTTTTAGTCTTCAACCTCTCTTCTTCTCACACCAGCTCCTAATCCAAAGGGTTCTAATTCCTCTAACCAAGTAGTTCCCAAGCACTCTTTTCCCTCTCAAAATTCTGGCCTGTCTCTTTTCCTAACTGATGTTCAATGCTGGTCTCCTTGAGCAATCACTCTTGGCCAGCAGGTGTTTTCACTCCTCATTTCAACTTCCTTCCACAGCTGGCTAGTCCATCCTGTCCCCAGATCCCAGTCGTCTCATTGTCTCCCTCTTCCTGCATCCTCTGTTCCCTGATTTGAACACAGAACCCTTAGCACTCATAGAGCACTTTTTTGTCTGCCAGCTGACAAAGGACTAAGACACTTGTATTTTTCTGTTCTTGGTTCCAGTTTTCAATCCAATTGAGCTTTATGCAGACATTAGAGGGAAAACCCTCATGATTTCCTGGAGACTTGGGCATTAACCATTTCATAACATCAACATGTCCAGTGTGTGGAAAAGGGCAAAAGTGGTCGCCAAAGAGGCAATACAGTCTGTTGCTGTTATAATTACATAAGTCTTTTGTGAGGATATGAAAACCGTTATTTATTTTTAAAATTTATCTTTTTGGCTTTGACATCTAACTTGGGCAAATGTAGGCAAATTTTTCACAGAAATAACAAGCAGCACATCAGATAAGAGAGACGGACCTGAGCTGTTTCAATTTTTTTCTCCACCCAAAAGGATGATTAGCATTTCAAAAAAAGGCTTATCATGAGTGTTTCTATGTGGAGAAAAAGTGTATGTAGTTATCTTAGTCTTGTTCTCACTATTACTTTAAATTTGATTGAAAATGTATACGCACCTAGAGTAGTACAGATGATGTCAACATGAAAGCTGGTATTTAAACAGTTACACCACAGTAAAACCTGAGAATTTTAAAGTGAAATTTTGGGAAATTTTATTTCTTAATACAGGTGTGGGTTTGATGTATTCTTATTTTTCTGAATTTATTTATGACTTGGGTGAATTCCACTTTCCACTCACAACACATTGGCATTCTTTGTTTAGCATGCCTTGAATATCATCGATGAGGTTATTCTGAAAGTTCTCACTGCAGCACAAAACCACATGAAGCTCTTTAACCTTTCCTCTAGAGACTCGGTTTCACCCTGTTTTAACTGATGTACAATTTGCTGCTCCAGGGAAAAAAGAAGGAAAAATAATTTAAAAGGAAAAAGAATGAAAAACACTGGATGGAAAATGAGAACACTAAATGAACAGATTCTGATCTCGTCTGACAACATTTTCATTTCTTTTGACTGCTGCTTCATGATCCTGATGTCTCCATGCAGTTAACTCTTAATGTTTTTTGGGGTCCTCAAGTTCACTCACACTGAAACATCTTTCTTTTCCTTCCCTCTTTCTTTCTATCTATCTGTCTGCAGATAACTTATGCATTCAAGATTTCTTACAAGGCCCCTAAATCTTTTCCCAGGCAGTTCACAGCATGATTTTTTCATTCCATTTTGCTCTTGAAGATAACCCTTTTCCATTACTATGCTTGTTATGATGAAGTTAAGGAAAAATAATCTACTAACAAAAGTTAGAACTAACAGGTCATTTTTAATTCAATTTTTAAATAAATTGAACAAAGAAACAAAAAACCAACTGAAAAACAACAAACACCTAGGAAGCTTCACAATCAGAGGACAAAATGAATGCTTCTATTGTTTCATTCATCTAGAAGGTTATTATATCCACAGCTTTGATGTTACATGAAGATTACCTGGGTTGTTTTGTCCCAATTACTAAGAGCAAAGTTGAAGGACTTCAGGGATGCATTAAGTCTACCAACTTTGATGTTATGCTGAACATCCCTGACTCAAATCTGAGTTGACAGAATTGGCTTAGAATAGCTAGATACACATCAAAATACTCAGAATATAACCAGTGCAACATCAAAGCATATATTTTGATGTTATTTTCAAAACCAAATAACACAACAATTAGAAATGCTGGTCCACTAGTTACTTCTGGATTTTGTGACAAATTGTAGAAGCCATCTCTTTGCTTCAGTCTCCATTAGTAAACTAGATTGATACCACCATCATCCCTTTCAAAATACTACCAGGTCATAGGAATACTGTGAAGGAAGGATAAAGGAAAGGACTTAGGTATTGTGATACAGAATACTAAGATGTCTAAAACTTAGATTTCCACTTGTGGGAATGGAAATTATAATGCTCAATTGAGTTCATGGAATGAATGGAGAAGAGAGGCGTCTAATTTGCATTCACAGCAACTGGCACAGAGCAGGGTGGAATTTAAATTTTAAATTTCTTCCTCCATTTTCTAGGGTATGAAACCTGGATCCAGAATCTTGAAATTTTTCCACCTGTGTGCTTGGGTGAAATCAAGACTCTTGTGCCTGGTAATCCCTCTTTTCTTTTAAAATGGTGACAGTGGTGTTTCTGCTTCTCATCCTTTGCATGGTAAGCAGTGTATATATTCAGAAAGTGGCAGACTTACACTGCAGGCTCTCCTTAGTCTCATGGTGAATTTTGTAAGGTTGCATGTTGTTTCTGTTAAATTATCGTATGCTGTGGCGTATTCAATACCTTCTGATTTGCCTTCTGATTGCAATTAACTTTAGAATCCAAAACTGTGACTGAGTAAAAAAGAAATCACTCCTTGCGTTTCTAGCTTTGAGCAACCTGTTATGCCAGAACAAATGTTGCAGCTTTCATATACACATTCTGCTTGATTGCAGCCTTCTGTTTAATTTTTTTTCCTTTTTAACTTCAGATATTTATTGTGAATTGATTCAGTCCATCTTGCGCCAAGTAATCTAGATCTTGAAAAATCTTTAAAAAAACCAAACTTGGACTGGCCAGAGCCTGGTAAATATTTTCTGAAGTAACAGAAAAGAACAGCATAATCAACATGCCTTTTAAGTACCCCTAGGTATGGTGACTCTATCACTTCCCTGGATGGGAAGTGTTCCAATGTTTGATAACCTTTTTGGTGAAGAGATTTTTCCTAATATCCAATCTAAACCTCCCCTGGCACACCTTGAGGCCATTTTCTTTTATCCTATAATTTCTTACTTGGGTGAAGAGACTGACCCCCACCTCATTACAACGTCCTTTCAAGTAGTTTTAGAGAGTGATCAGGTCTCTCCTCAGCCTCCTTTTCTCCAGGTTGAGCAATTCCAGTTCTCTCTGCTGCTCCTCATATGGCTTGTGCTCCAGACCCCTCACCAGCTTCATTGTATGGAGATGCTCCAGAATCTCAATGTGTTTGTCTTGTACTCATAAAAATATTTGTGTTTTACATCAAGAATAAAATAACTCTTTGTAACCTTGCTACATATTCTTTAAGCTATGTATGTACTTAAGAAAGGGTTGACTACAGCTGAGGAGGATTTGCATTGCATGGTGGACATATAATTTGTGATAGAAAATGGAAGAAAATCATGAGGACCCTAAAATGACATTATAATATGTCTTACGTAGCCATTTTTATTTTCTAAGCACTATTCAAATACTAATAACCAACATTTCTCTGAGACTGGGTATTTAGAATTACAAAGACTGGCATGTGGGATTAAAGCAGTTTAGTCCAGTATACTGTTTCTGATAACAGAGTACATCAGCTTCTTGAGAGAAGTGCAGAAGAAATCTTCCAATGCAAAATTATAGAAATTTTCTCTTTATGATTTTTTAAATTGTATTTAACCTATTCAGAATTTAGCTTTTGCCCTAAAGCATTAAGGTTTTGCAAATCTTTCAAATATATTTAAGAAATTCTTATAAATGCCTCCAACTGCTTTACTTTCAGAGCTCTAAAAAGTGAAACTGAAGATTGTTTCTCTCTGCTTGTCTGGACTTTTTCTGTTCTGTTGTATCCAAAACTAGTTGGCACAGATCTGGTGAATTTGCTGCTTCAAAATTAATGCTGTTGTCATTGGATCTTTCTGCATATTTCTTAGAAAAGACTAATAATCCGTAAAAAAATTAATTATGTCTACACTTATAATTTTGTGGCTTAGTGTTAATAACCTTATTCTATCTTACTGTAGTATTGTTCACACTTCTACATTCTATCTAAAATACAGCCTCTAAAATTAGAACTGTAGAGTAATTTACATCTTCACAAAGTCATCTAACCCAACCTCCTACTCAAAACAAGGCTCACTTCAAAGTTAGATCTAGTTTCTCAGGACTGCATCCAGTCGAGGTTTGAACATCTCCAAGGACAGATATCCCACAGCCCCTTGGGCACTTATGCCATTGACTGACCACTATCCCTTAGGAAATGAAAAATAAAAAAAATATCCCATATTTACCTCTTTGGCCTAACTCTCTCTCTCCCTCATACACATTACAGCTCTTTGAGGAAAATTAATGCAGCCTAAATTCTATCTCTGTCCCCTTTTTGGTATTTTCTATTGTCTGGCTGTAGACCTTCAGAGGCACACAGTCAATAGCAAACAGCAGGGGCTGGGCCCCTGGTTGAAATGAAGGCCACCTGAATCTAGGCTTTTGACTCCGTCATACACAGCTTCAACTTTCTACCTTTCCTCTAAATACCAAGCACTTTGTCTCCTGTCATACAAATCAGCCAGAGCCAGATTGTCCTATTCTAGCTGGGTCTGTGTGCCTTCCTCCGCGCTGGGTGCCTTCCAGTAGTGCATTAATCAATACGACACAGAGCTGTCTCTGGCTTTTTTGTTGTTTTAGTTAGCTTCTCCTCAGAGGCTACTGCCTGGCTGCCTTACAAGAAGCACTGCTTTTCTCAGCCTTTTTCAGTTGTAGGAAGGTTGGGAGAAAGGATGAAGTTGGTTAGGGAGAGACGAGACTTTCCTGTTTAAGACATCTCTTTCTTTTGATCTTGTGCTGTCATTTTCCATGTGTTTTTCTAGTTTTGCATTGTCTGCTAGAATGTCAGATCATTGTGATGGAAGCCAGATATTGAGATAGATAGATACACATATGCAGAAGTAAAGACATTAATTGAGACCACTAGAAAACTAATATTGTGGTAATATTTAAAAATGGTGAATGGGACAACCCAAGTAATTATAGGCCTGTCAGGCTGACATTGATCCTTGGTGAAATAAGAGAACATCTGATATAGAGCTCAGTTAGTAAAGAGCTGAAGGATGGAATTAATGCCAATCAACACAAGTTTATGGAAAATAGATCCTGTCAAACTAACTTGATATCTTTTTTTCAGATCACAAGCTAGTTTTCAAAGTAATAGTATTGATGTACCATACTCCACCAATACTATTTGGCTTGGTAGTGCCTTTTCATTAAGGAACTAAAAAGACATAAAATGCGTATGGCTTGCATTAAATGTATTGTAACCTTTGTTTATTGATGGATGATGAGATCTGTCTTTAGATACACTGTCATCCTGCGGTAGAAAATTTCAGAATATTTGTTTCTCAACCACATGCAACTTAACAGTTTTCCAGCATCTAGAAGGAAGTACAAGATTATCACTGATGAAGTTTATGGATGATCAAAGTAGAATTTACTAGTGAGGAGCATAGTTCACTTTTCCAGTGAGACTGTGATTGTTTGATGAGCTGAACACAAATCACATCTAAGACCAACTGTGAAGTCCTAGAGCTAAGAAGAAAGAGATTACAGTAATACTATTTTTTTATGTTTAATGGTGAAAGGACTCAGAGAAACAAGAAGTAAAATGATTTAGTAGACCCAAGAATGCAGTTAAAAATGTGGACTGTCTTCCTGGCTGAGTGTGTGTCTTTACTTCTCCATCGATATCATCCAGTTTAATAAAAGAAATTGTTTTTACTCTGAACCTTTCCTTGCAAAAAACACTGACCATACAAGGTTGAACATCACCTTGGAGCATACCATCTTTGAAAAGGAAGGTTAATCAGTGGTTAATCTGTGGTTTATCAGTTCATCA
>BJBW01004004.1:145755-169124 GCA_004320125.1 Scolopax mira
TAAATACAGAAACACTTTTTGGTTGAAAAACCTAACTGGGGTTGGGATAACAATTTCTTAGCCGAGATCAGATTTTCTAAAGTGTATCCCTGCAAAACTAAAGAGGATCTCACTCAGGGTAGTTCTGTACTTCCTTTCTTGCCACACACCTGCTTATAAACCCTTTTCAGCCTGCCTGAAATACCAATATCTCAAATTGTGCTTTTCCATCCTTTCCCAGGAGGTAATGTTACAGGTAATATTAGTAATAGGTTTTCTTTGTTCTTCTTTGACACACTCCTCGCAAATCTTTGATTTCCACCAAAATATTCCATGCATATTCTCCCATTTGCTCCCAAAAAGTACATGCTGTTTGCTAACTTCCATCAGAGTATCGTGGCTTCCCCTCATCTTTCCATCCTTAGCCATGATCCTACCTGTAGTACCTGAAGCCCTTCACAGGCATTTGTAACATGTCATGCCATCACTTTTGAAGGACAAACTAGTGTTTATGCAGCATGGCAGTGAATTAAATCAGGATATATTGTAACATCTTAACAAACACTACTGCACATGTGCTACAATGAAATAAACTTTGAAAAAAACATTTTTAAAAAATCTACATTCTATAAACCTGGATGAATCAACTGACTACAAGATATTTCTATTACTTTGGCATTTCATCAATGTTTCTCTTAGGACTTGTCTGCAGTTGCAAGTTAATTCAAACGAAGGTGCACTATGAATTTAAAATGAAACAACTACTCCTGAGTAACTCCACATACCCTTCTGATGGAAAAACAGCGGTCTACTCTTACTTGATAAATCCATCTGGAAAGGTTCCACTTTCCCATCTGAAAAACTTCAACAAGGAATTTAAAAGTAAATACTGTCCTGTGGTGTTTTGCAGCAGTAGAATAATTTCTGAATAATTTAATGAGTAAAAAGCACTTTTCTTTCTTCAAAGTTCAAACCTAAGTAAGACCTACTCTAGCCTGATCCTTCCTCACTTCAGCATCATCCGTCAGATGCACTGAAGGTTTCTTCTCAGCCACTGGCATTTTTTCAAGTTACTATCTCATAGAGTAAACAGCAAGTGCTCCAAGAGTTACCTTTCAATTATACTATACTTTTTAGATTCTCTAGAAGTGGTTGCTATTAAGATCCATGAAACTTCCACTTTTCCATCTTCTTTTATGCCATCTAGCCATTCATTTTCTACTATAAGCATATTTCTCCTAGGAGAATTCGCTGTTCTACTGTTACAATGAGTTTTCATGTGTTTCAAAAACTCCCTTTGGGGAAACTTTCTATAGAATAGTGGATACTATTTTACTTACACTCATTTGTGTATCTGAATTTCCTCTGACTTAATTTATTCTCATGCTTCTCATCTCCACCTCCTACCCTTCCTTGGGGCTAATTCACTTTTGAATGCTATGGACTGGGATTACTTCACTTTTGCTGTATATGGACTAGTTTTGAACCTATCATTTTCTTTTGTTATAATTGCCCCATGGAGCAATACTTCAACATGAAGTACGGAAAATCAGTGTGTGTCAGATATCAAGTTTTCATAACTAGTAGTAAAATTGTATAAATTGTGTTTAAGTATCATAATTGTGCCCAAAGGCCAAAGAGATAAAAAACAGACTGGTGTTGTGTAAATGGATAGATAATAATTGCTTATGTCCCAGAAGTCTTACAATTGAAAAAAATTTTTTTGCCTTTTAACTTAATTGGAAATAATTAATATTTATAACTTTTAACTTCAAAATCCCAGACTGAGATCTGTTTTCTTCATGCCAGTTCCCATCCTATATTCCCATCTGGTTACTCAGTCCACCTGTGAAATAATAGGTAGAAATACTGCTTTAATCAGCCATTTTGGAGCACACTCAAGAATACTCCTGACTGGGAACAGTAAAGACTATCAAATTCAAATATTATTTACCTGCTACAGAAAAATGCAGTTACTGCAAATGTGTTTGAGGTTATCCAAACTCAATCAAGTGAAAGTAGCTATAGGTGATTTGCCCACTTAAGCGGAGAAGCGATCTTTGCCTTTCCTGTGTTTAAAGACCCTTTAGAATTTAATCTCCACACATATTTTGGGTTGAATTAATTGTAATATTTTTAGTAAAAAGATTTTTTTGGTGTCCATCTAGTATTGTAAGAGATAATATGATGATAAAACCTTTTACCTAGTGAGCTGAACTTCACAGCTCTGTAGTAGTCAACATCTAATGTTTTAAAGATAATTGCCTCTTTTTTCATGTGTTTTGCTTTCTGTGCTTTCTGTCTAGAGAGAATACACGCTAAAAGATGCCATACAAACAAAACAAACCAGAACAAAAGTCTGAAACTATCCCTGAAACTACTAACAGTGAGAATAAGGTATAAGAAACAAGGTATATACTTTCCATAACATTGTGTGCTTTAAATCAGTAAATTAGAGACTTCCTGAACAGAAGCTGTTGGGATGACTATGTTTAACAGCTGCTGATATACTGCCTCCTTTTTATTGTCTTCTGAACAACAGTGTCTGATTGTTCCTTATTCACCCTCTCCACCTCACCTCTCCACATAGAGCTCTACAGTAACTAATTGAAGAGTTCTAAAGTTTTATTATCTTCTTGCATAAATATTCATTTATGCCTTTGATCCTCTTTTTGAGATGGATGATCAAAACAGCATTCTGGACATAGCCCTGATACAATTGAGGACTGGGGAAGTCTCCCTGCTCTGGTGGGTTATGTGATGAAGTTGCTTCATCTGTACTGAGCTCACACAATCTGAACTATGTTGTCACTTGCCTTTTGCTAAGAAAACCGTCATCAGTCTGCTAAGGACAGCTGGATCCACAATGCTATGTGGGAGCTGCAACCAGGAAATGAGGTTAGTGACAGTGGCAAAATGTTCTTAAGGCTCCTGAAGATGAGGATCCTGGTCAAAATTTGAAAGCATCATGGATATATATAGAATATATTCCATCGGTGACAATCCCCAGTACCCTGCTTGGCCTTTATTTTGGATTACTTTTGTACAATGAGCTAATTTTGTCATGGGGTCTTCCATAATTACCCACACAAAACAACACATGTCTAAGGCAGCTATTACCATACAGGAAATAACAGAACATTAAGGGCCTACTCTTGTGTATGCAGGTGATTTTTTTTTCTCTCTTTGCACTAATAATAAATTTTAGCAGATGTTTTCATCCAGTGACCCAATGTGATGGATTCCCTCCACAACTCTTTCTTTTCAGCTCCAGATTGACTATCCTGGATACTTTTGTAATATCTGTGAATTCTCACATATCGCAGTTCTTTTTCATTTATTAAACATTTATGAACGTTTATGAGCAAATTGTACCACATCAGCACCAGGCAGGAGCACAGGGGCAGCTGGGTAAAATTATGAGGATCAGAGATGAAGTGGGTTTGGAGGAAGGAACTGGATATCATAGTCAGGACAAAGTAAGGACAGGAGGCCTGTGAAGCTCAGAGATAACTCCACCGGAGTGGCAAACAAGAAGCTTGGCTATGTCAGGCAGGGTCTGTACCACAAGGCAGCATCCAAGATGACAATTTCATCAGGCCAGAGCAAGGTTTGTTAGGAGTTAAATGAGGGCTATTATAATATAAGGCAAAAACTAAGGGAGAGTACTAATATGGTGGTGTTACAGTTACTGACATGTTCCCTGCCTTCTGGGATTGTCCTGATAGAGCAGGTCACAGGCCTATATTTCACTAATGAGGTTAATCGAGACGCTGGGAAATGGGTACAGTCACTGCCTACAGGGTTAGGTTATACACATAGGGTGTAGTACCAAGCCTCTGCAGTGATACTTGCAAAACTCCTCTGGCAAATGATACATCATGGACCACTTATATCTATCTCTTATAAATCCATGGAGGGATTTAGATTCTTTAGGAAATTTTAGTGAGGGAAAAGTTGCTTTTCTATAACAATAGATTACAGTCCCTTAACGTGCTATTTGATTTTTTCTGTTCTTGCTGACACATTGTCCAATTATTTTAATAATGATAAAATTATCCAGCCATTAAAGAAATAAGAAAGCAAATAATCAATGCTGAACCATGTTGGTTGTATCTGTTCCTTTTTTCAACAACAAATTGCTTAAAATGAAGCACATATCTATCTTTTTTGTCTCCATTTTAATTTTGGCTTGATTTATAAATACCTTACTTTTCTACTGTAGGGAAATATGAAGAAATGCAGTTTTCGAGGTGCTCCCTGTGATCTGACTTTTCAGTGAAGGTTAATATAACTGTTATTTGTTAGATTACATGTTTTGTTTTCATCCCACTATGTCAATGACTGACATTCTTCTCTGTAGTAATCTAAGTCTTTCAGTTATGTGGTTTTTAGAGGAAGAAAACACTAGAAATCCCATGTATACTGGTGTGTGTTGGAAATTCTGTATCACTGCTGAATATTTTAACTTTTATATGCACCTATGGAGCAGCCAAAGTTCCTATGGGATCAGTAACTTTAAACTAAAGGAAATAACTGTGAGACATATTTGTCCTTTTGCTGGTATGAGGATGTTTGTAAAAAAATATTTAACCTGTGGGTTGGAACACTTGACTAATTGTCAAGCAAGGACCACTAAAAAATGGTGTTGAATCCTGAGTGAGAAAATCTATCCTAGATATAAATGCAAGATGCAAACCCCTTGTCATATAAGCCCCATAGAGGAGGAGAGCAGAAATGGTTTGGTAGGGGATTTTAAGGTGCCATCATTGAGCATAGGTGGAAGGAAGGACAGACACATGCATTACCCTGTGCTTACAGGGACTGGTGGAGGCAGGACCAGCTGCTGCCACCACAGGTGTGGGATTCTGCCTTCCAGGCAGAGTCACCATACTAGACTCTGCTCCTTTTGTCTGCTGGGTTTGCACCATGGCAAAGAAGTAAAAGAACCTGGGAGATAAAGTGACATTGATGCAGTGTCTCTTACCCTTCCTAAGGAACAGACTCAATGGTCCAGTCCTCAGCTGACAACCACTCGTCTTGCTGTGTCACTGCAGACTGCCAGTTTAGCTGGATGCAACCTTGCTCTTGAAACACAGGCTACATCTACACTATTAAGTAAAACAGACTTAAGATCAACAACTGGTATAGCACAATTTGCACCCACACAGATAAATTCTCTTACCCCCTAAAAGAGGGATGCTGTAGCCAAGCTTAATTTTGGGGTAGTTCACTGTGTGACAGCAGCCCTTGAGCTTTGCCTCGGTATTGTTTCAGTAGAGTTAAGCCATACCAGGGACAGTGCAGGCAATGAAATAATATGAACTCCTGTGTAATTCTTGGGCAGTGCCCAGGGTCTGCTGGTGGATTGCCATGGACGCAGCTCCAGGTGTTGCATGGGTCAGGTCAGTGGCCTGCAGAGACATCCTCTGGATGCAGTAAAGGCACTGCAACATGGCACACAGCGCCACTTCTGAGCCTGGGCACAGCTCTGAGCCCACATACCTGCATGGGTTCCATTTCTGGAGGTACGTGATTGGGAGGTGGGCTGGAAATCTGCCTGCTGCCTTACCTGAGAAGGTGGGACAGGCTCCTGGGGATCTGTGGCAGCAAACAGTTCAGCACCCACCGACCAAAACTGATTTTGAATTATGCATTTCCCTACCCATTTTCAATGTCAGGCAAATCCACGATAAGCAGAGTTTGTTGGGAGATAAGTTACGAACAGAGAAAAGGACTACATTTGTCAAATTGGTGATTTTCTACCAGCTCCTCGCTCAGCTCCAATTCTCGGCTATATCCCAGCTGTCCTGAGGATTAATTAGTTAATATTTATGGAGCACTGTGAAGATGAAGACTGCTAGAATAGTGCTAAATGTTTTATTTACATGGTTTATAAACAGCAGCCCAGCAGTCCCACATGGGGTTCAGCCCATCCCTGTGTTCACAGATTTCCACTGCAGGTTGAATCAGGATGGCTTTTATCATGATGTAATGTACTTTTATTGCGGTACTAGAACAAATGTATCCTTTAAATTATGTGATTAGTTTCAGTACAGCTCACTCTCCAGAATAGCTATCATAAAGCGTGAGACTTTGAAAGCATTGCCAAATTTAAATTTAGACTTCAGTCTATGATTTCATGTCAAAAATTTATGCACAGCCTCATTTGTCAGGCAGCATTATTGATTTTATAATGTGTAATGTTTTTCTTATTGAAAAAGTGTTCCCAGGCCTGAGCTTATTAACACAGAGTTGATTACTCTTTGGGGGCAAGGAAACGGTTTTTCCATTTATTAAAGATGATAAGAAATGGGAAATCATGGTTTTTATATACACATTATGTGAATGAAAATTATGGTTACTGATTAAATAATATGAGGCTTGAAAATTAAAGTATAACACAATGCTTCCCCTTTATAAAGTTGCATAAGTTGCCAGAAAGTCTGCCTGTATTTTACACACCTTTTAGTCTTGTTTTTCCCTCTTTTTTTACTGCAGTTTACATAAAAGCACAATATTGCGTATGTTTTTGAGCAATTCCTGCACCAACTAAAGTGATAACTCTGCTTGAAGCATCATCACCATGCCCATAGTGAGCAGATTCAAACATGCCAGAGGATTATAGTTTTTATAAGGAATAAACAGCAAGAGAGCAGAAAACTACTAAAAAATCTAGAATTGAAGGTTAGGGTTTTTTTTGAGGCAAGGGAACGTTGTGTTGGATTTGTTTGGTTTTTGTTTGTTTGTTTGTTTGTTTGTTTGTTTTCCCTCATACAGGTATGAAATTAAGATACCCAGCTTTATTTTTTTAATTTTTTTTTACCTATTTTTTTTTTTTTTGGTTTCAGGTGATGATGGCCTGTGAAAATCTCAAGTAAATCTCTTAGTAACTGAATAAAGAAGAAAACAGCTTCTCTCTTTAACAGTACATCCTGTAGGGCTATAATAATATAAACTGCATAATGCTGCAATAGTGTAAGATGGCAATATTAAATCAATGAGGTACAAATCAAGCTTCTGGCCTTACTGGAGTCAATCTCTAAACACCTCTGACTTAAGAATGACCAAGATTTGTTATTTTTCTATGACGTTGCTCAACAGATACTCAGTCCTGCATACCCTAAGGTGTGCTCAATTCTCAGTTCCTCAAATACTCAGATGAAGATCCCCATAGAAGAGATGATCAGTTCATGTTTTTCTCTAAAAGCTGTCTTATTTGCACATTCTGGTTTTCACTAGGGAAAATGCTGGCAGCAGCTACTCTTACATAGTGTAAACACATAAATAAGCTTTGCAGCAATTAATATTGGTCAAGTTTCAAGACTATCCCCACATCTCCACTCTTCTGGAATCCATTATCAACTTTTTCATTATTAACTCACCACTTAATTTGGCTTTATAGACTGCCTATAAACTCCTTCTCTTATGCCATGTTCATGTTTATATCCCAAGTCTTTCTCCTCCTCCCAGAGGAGTCTCTGGAAATATGAGTTACTTTCAAAACATGTAGCACTGGGCTATTATGTTGCAGGGCTTATAGTGGCTGAATAGGCAACTTCTTAGAAGTAATTCTCCATGTCCTCTCCTCCTTGATAGCTCAGAGTCTAGGTCTTCTCTGGAGAATTAGTGGCAGATGGTGGTAAAGCTGAAATTAGCTGAAATCTTGCACTCTTCCAATGATTATCTTCCTCTTCGGAATGCAAAACAAGGGTAGACATCTCCCTAGAAGGAAGCTGATATGGGTCTTGGGTGGGCACAGCAGGGAATTCATTGCAGTATCTTCTTGTGAGTTTTCAGGCTCCTCTCCTGCTTAAGTCCACTTGGATTTTTAATTATCTTTCAGATCCTCTTTTCATTTTGCTCACTCAAAAATACAGAATAAAGCCTACCCCCTGTTTGCCATCCAATTCACTCACAGTCTTCTGTCGCAATTATTGTACTATAATCCTCTCTCTCTGTTTTAATCCTTTTCCATAGTCAGTTTATTTCAGAATTAGGATTCTTATCCTTTGATCTATTAATTTACAGTTTAACCTTATGCTCTCTTTCTGCTTTTTATTTGGGGCATTACTGAGGATTGCTTAAGTTGGGAGGAGAAAGCAGAGCAGGGCCTTCGTATTACACATTAAGTATCTCTAAAAGCAAGGCATTAGGGGAGCCCTCCTAAGGGATGGCTACTGGGAGAAAAATGCAATTTGGATTTGGATTTGAAAACTAAGCAGGGTAGGGAAGCAAGAAATGAAAGAGCTGGGCAACATTACTCTGATGTTCATTCATTGAATGAAACATGGTTAAATTTGCTGAACAACTTCAAATAAAGTACAGCTGATAAATTTTGAAAAGTGAAAATTCCCCTTCCTCAACACATACACCACACCCTATAAGCTGTTTTGATTTTTTTCCAAAGTGAAACGTCTGGCTTTGCTTTGAAATGCTTAAGAATGAAAAAACTTTTTTTTTCCCTCTTTTTTTTCCCTCTTTTTTTTATTTTCTTTTTTTTTTTTCCTTTTTTTTTCCTTTTTTTTTTTTTTTTTCTCCCAGAAGCCAAGAAACACTTGGAATGAAGTGAAACTTTAAATTGAACAAAACTTTTCCTTTCAAGTTGAAAAATCTATTCTTTGCAGGAGGCTGTTTGTGTATCAGAGGTAGCAAGCTTAACGCCAATATTGTTTAATAGAAAATTGGGGAGCGCACAAAAAGTGAAAGACAGAACACCTGCCTGAGTGGACAAGACAGAAGGAGCACTACACAGTCAAGCAGGTGGACCTAGTACAAGTACTGAGCCATTCCAGAAATTTGTAGCTATTTTTCCTCATTTTCTTTCCTGTGCAGCTGTTGATCTCCTCTTTTAGGAGTGAAGGGGCAAGTAGTGAGGGTGAGATCAAGTAATTGATTCATGTTTGGGTGGCAGAAGTGTCATGGGAAAAGGGTTTCAGGGGACCTGAGCTGAAATACTGTTTTAGTTGCAGAATTCCCACATAACTGTCAGGAAGCAATCCCATGATTCAATTTCTCTCCTCCAAAGTGGGAATAATATATCCCTTGGTCAGAGTGCTGCTGCAATAGGGTAAACCCATCAGTAGAAATAAGGCACAGCAGAGAAAAACACCACAGAAAAAATCCTCTCAGGACTGTTAACCTCATCTGGCCTCAACAACAGCTTGTGCAGGATGCAGGGTCTTCTCACGGTGGTGTACAAGTACCCCTTCAAAGAACCAATAATGTTAGTATGGTATTTTTTGAAGTAAATAATAAAATACAAAAAGAAAAAAAGAAAGTTGCAAAGACTATATGAAAATGAGAGTAACAGCTTCTTAGGAATCTCTGCAATCTGTCATGTAAATGGAAAAGATAGAGACATCTGCAAAGAACTTTGAGTACATATGGGGACACATTTCAGATTGTCTATCCTGCACCCAAAACATTGCACTGTGTTCCTTTGCATATTGGTGTGTTACCAGCAAGTGAAAGTGAGAAAACTGCAGTCACCACTCTCAATTTGTTTGCATAAATCAAGTGTATGTCAAAGTTTGCCCTTAATGACTTTATTATTTGTACACCTGACACACAGTGGTCTAAAGTATGTGCCTAGAGGTGCGAACACAGTCACACCCCTCTACAGGAAGAAACCAGTTTGACAAGATATCAGGCAGAAACAAAAAATCTGTTTCAAAACCAGCTATTTGCAGGCTGT
This sequence comes from Scolopax mira, assembly GCA_004320125.1. NCBI lineage: Eukaryota > Metazoa > Chordata > Aves > Charadriiformes > Scolopacidae > Scolopax > Scolopax mira. The sequence goes on from BJBW01004004.1 coordinate 155,432, forward strand.
GACTTTTTCCAAGGGGAAAAATAAAAAATCATGCATTTGGTTATCTAGGTAAAAATGGTGCCATTTCCAAAAATATAAAATCCCTGAAAAATGAAAAAATAACTAGTGGATCAGGTCCTTTTAAGTTACATCTTCAAATTTCAAAAAAATATTGTGACTTAATAGTAAAAAGCCTTGCCTATAGTGAATTGTAAATATTTTAAATCATCACAGATGATTCCAGTTGTATCTCTTCATTTATCTGATGCTTTTTTCAAATCATCATAATGTCCAAAAATACTGATGCTATGTTGGATGCTGATGCTACAATAGATGTGTAAGGAAGAAATTAGGAAGGAATTCTTTCCTGTGAGGGTGGTGAGGCACTGGAACAGGTTGCCCAGAGAAGCTGTGGATGCCCCATACTTGGAGATGTTCAAGGCCAGGCTTGATAGGGCTTTGAGCAACCTGGTCTGGTGGGAGATGTCCTGCCCATGGCAGGGGGTTGGAACCAGATAAGGCCCCTTCCAACTAAACCATTCTATGACTCTATAAATCCATATGTGAAAATTTGTTGTCAGATGGGAAGTTTTGGTCCTCACCCTCTCTGTTGTGATATTTTGCTGAAGTGATGCCAGTGGTCAGTGCGCAGTAAGAGTGACCTCTCTTTATGTGTATAAAAACTGCACATGGCTTTTTATATTTTTGTCACAGTTGCTAGAAACATTAAAGTGGGTCCCTAGATTTTAACTACTTGAAAACTGCTGGCAAAGACAGAGAACTCTGCTAAACCTTGAAGCTGACTGTGACTCGTGGTTCTGTGCCAAGCGGTCTTTATGAACATGAGGAAGCATTTCACTGAGCAGCATTTGCTTTTTCTCCTCTGAAAAGAATGTTGGTGGTCAGATGTTTTTTTCGCATATTGTTCTGTGACAGCTGGAGAACCATTAGCCATACATATATCCCTGCTTTATAGCATATAGCCACTCAAGGAGATGGGAAAAGATGCCCTGTAGTCTAGCCCATTATTAATGTGTCTGCTTCTTTAAAAGGTCAACCTATTTTAACAATCAATTCTGTGCAAGAAATGTTTTTTGAAATGAGTGCTGTGATATTCTTCTGATTTTGATTCTCTTAACCCCCCTGGTAAAGTAATAGAGGTATAAATATTAAACATCTCATTTCCTTTACAGCTTGAATTGATTGGGGGTGGAATTCTCACAGCCAATGTGATTCATTCTCCAAACCCAAAGAAAATCATTCTGTGATAGAGCAATAGAAGACAACAAAACGGGTTAGGACATAGAATCATAGAATCATCTGGGCCGGAAGAGACCTTCAAAGGTCATCTAGTCCGACCTCCCATATGGGGGATCGACATATGGGTTCACTGGTTCCAAACCTGAATTGCTATGGTGTTAGGATTCAGACAACTGTTCTGCATAACGGAGAGCTATGGATTTGGCCCCACAGACGATGCCTTCTCCTCCTTACTTTAATCCTTCTCTGGTAGCCTTTCCACTAGGATCTTATACTTGGACCTTAGTTTTGCATTTGAGGCCAGATAATCGAAATTCCTTAGTGGAGATCTCTGTAGGCTCAAAAATGTGCAGGATGGGTTTGATTGTGAACCAGGAGTTAATACTGAAAAAAGTAAGTTCTATTGAACTCTGAGTTTATTCATTCTTTGCTAAAGGATGTAGTTGGTCAAAAAACCCGAATTGTGCATTTTTCCACAAGTACAAATACTTTTTTATCTTTTTTTTGGTGCTTGTTTGTTGCAAAAAAGGGCTTTGATGGCTTAGCTTCTTTTAGTGGAGTGTAATTTAACAGTATTTGTCCTATCGGCTATGAGAATCTCAAGATCAGGTTACGTGCCAGGGCAGCAGTGAAATTGTTCTAATGAATATACTCATTCAGCTGTGGGCTCTATTGTACAACCAATAGTAATTGTCTGACTTCCAGAAATTTTCTGGACAGACCGAGTTGTTTGAAAATGTGCTCTTTCCTCTTTTATTTTCAAATTCCTAGGCATGAACACCTTTATTCTTTTCAACTGCTTGTATTTATGTCCCTAAATCTCTATGACCTAGAAACCTTCTCTTACTTTAGGTGAGTACATTTCTTATGGTTCAGTTGCTTGAGACCTCTGAAAGTGCTGTAGTGATGAACATTCTTCGCCCTGTAATTGGTTATGCCCAGGGAAAAAGCAACCTGAATATGTAAATGCTGAATGGTTTCAGGTAGTACAAGACCATCTGCTAAAAATAGTATTCTTCTGACTGAAAGATGATATGAAAAAATACAAAAAACAATTACACATGCATTATTTTTTACTGTTGCTCACTATGTGTGTTTAGTGACAGGGACATGTTTAAAACAAACAAAAATCCATCAAAGATGCTTCCAGGTTTATTCTGCCTATTACCATAGTGTTGAAGTTACATTCCTATTAAAATACATGAATGGTCATCTTTCTCTGAACTATGGGAAAGGACACATATGAAATCACTCACAATTTAGAGTTCCTCTAAGGTTGATCTATATGTATGTATAAAATGATATGTAAGAATCAGAGGGACATGGAATGGGTTCAGAGGAGGGCCACAAAGATGATCAGAGGATGGAACACCCCTCCTATGAATACAGGCTGAGAGAGTTGGGGTTTTTCAGCCTGGAAAAGATAAGGCTCTGGGAATGTTTTATAGCAGTCTTCCAGTATCTAAAGGGACCTAAAGGAAAGATGGGGAGGGATTCTATCAGAGAGTGTAGTGATAGGATGAGGGGCAACATTTTTAAACTGGAAAAGGGGAGATTTAGATTAAGCATTAGGAAGGAATTATTTCCTGTGAGGGTGGTGAGGCACTGGAACAGGTTGCCCAGAGAAGCTGTGGATGCCCCATACTTGGAGGTGTTCAAGGCCAGGCTCTCATGCATATAAAAGGCACACAAACACATATGCTTATGTAGATATACATGCATACATATCTGCATATACTGGATAAATTATTTTTCATTGTAACACTAGGAAACCAAATACCCTTTTCTACCCATTTCTACTAAGACACCCATATGATATGTATACAATACATATATGTAGACAGTACAGTATTTTCTACACTGTAAGGTTGATGGGCCTCGACATTTTTTCAGCCCAATTATCACTATGGAGGGTGGGTATTTTCTCCATCTTGAATACTTAGTTTCCCTGGCTAGCCTGCTAAGGAGGAAACTTCATGTTGATATGGGGTTTGGGGACTGTGGCCATTTGTTTAGGAGTTGGATTAAAGTCACCAGCTTGTTTCATGTTATTGTCGAACATAAAGCTGTTAAAATAACACCTTTAAATCATGTGCAAATACATAGTAAGATGGAGATGAATGATTTATAATTTCAGCACCTTTTTCTACCATTATTTACCCTTCCTTACATCTTCATAATATTTATAAGTGTTTAAAGCTAATTAAAATGATGATTGGGTGATCTGAGAAAGAAAAAGTTTCAGTCACATTCTTTTTTATGATTTTTCAGTGAACCTCTGCAAGGTCTTTCCCAGAAATACAATGGAGGGGAAGACAGATTGCTCCGGGATTGGTAATATGATATGGAGTCTTTTATTTCTGCATTGTCAGTACAATGCCAGTCTAAGTCTCTGTGACTAAAAGTTGTTACCATCTGATGGCTGTTCAATGGGCTATTGGAAATGAGTTTCATGGTTCCAGTTTCCAGCGGTGAGCCATCCACATTAGAAAAGCCATCATTGCACTCGGCAGTACTAATTGGCACCCTTGTCACCAGCCAAGGACTATAATAGGCTGATGGTAGTCCCTTCAGATCAGAGCTTAGGAACATTGCTGTTGAAGCTTTTATTCCTGCTCCCTGTGCAGTACATTTTTTTTGTGGACAGACAGAGACATTTCCAGAGCTGTCAGTCTGCTACTTTTTTCCACAAGTTACTACATTGTAATGAAAAACATTTTGCCAAAAAAATTTAGCAGAGATTTATAGGGTTTTTTTCTTTGTTTGTTTTAATTTTAACTACTGTATTTTCAACAATAACATTTAGTTCCTACTAGGACTTCCTATTTTATAAACTTAAATGTTGTTAATTTTGGAGAACATCATTAAAACCATACACTATCTTAGGAATCTGTGTGGCTTTCACAGTGTCACAGAACGTTATCTTAATGTATTCTTACTGCATCCTTTTGTGGCTAGGACACCTAGTCTTGTCACTTTAGAAAAGAGAAATAAGGGATGTGGACAGATATCCCCTTCCAGGTCCAAATGCACTGGTTTGTAGAAATCTTTGTCCTCAGCTGCCCTCATCCTACAAGTTACTGACTCCACTAATGGTCTGGCAGAGCAGTTTGTATGAATGTCCTCTGCGTCGCTCCAGGGAAAATCAGACTAACTGTTTCAGACCACCCAATTATTCTACTAGAAGTAGCCTTGCAAATTTTGCCTGAAGGCAGTTGAAGAAATTTCATACAAACTTTCACCAGCATTTACACGAGCTCAGTAAATTCTTGCTGTGTAATGATGAGGTCCTAATCTCCTCTTGTGACAAAGGTGGGACCAAGTTTTTCCAGACAGCAGACACAAGAAATCTCACTAGAATCTCAAGGGCAAAAAATTAAATTTAGACAAGTTTAAGGGTAGCCAAATGACACTAGCAGTTAATCAAGATATTTGCCACCAGAGCAATAGTTAAGAAGGATTAATGTTATTAAAAGAATTCATTGCAGAATAAAAGTAAGGCCCAGTTCAGTAGGGTATATTAAGGATATGAATATTTCTTCATTAAGGATATGAATATTTCTTTAAGGTCAACAAGATTATTTACATATTTAATCTCAGGTACTTGCTTACCTTGGTGAACTGAGTTTTATAATACTGGAATCAATAAAAAAACTATTAAAAGGGTTAAAGCAATAAGAACACTCTGAGTGAGAGGGTGAGAGAGTGACTGAGGGGAGAGAGTAAGAGAGAAAACAAGAAAGAAAGGAAAAGAGAAAAGCCTTTTATTTCTAGTCTTTTACTGAAGCCAAATGTTAAACTTCTGTAATGTTTCAAAAATTACTTTTTAATTTCAATATTTTGCCTATGATCAAAGTTGTAAGTGCCAAAACACTATGAGAAAAGCTGTTTTAATGTTAATTTTGGCCATGGACAAAAGCAGAAGTGTGAAAAATCTCACCAGCAGCAATCTTTCACATTACATTTCTTTCCAGTTTGAAGTTTCAAGCAGTTAGGATTAACACTTGATTTTGGATCCTAATCGAAATTGAACCTGAACCTTTTCAGGTACTGTCATCACTAATTAGGAGAGCTGAGTCTGTGTTTACATAGTAATAAATAGCTATTGAGAGCTACTTCTAAGAGGATATGAGTTCCAACGAACTTCCATTATATCACTCGTTCAGCAAAGTATGATAAATTAAATTGTGGAAGTCAATACCACAAGCTCTAATCAGGGTGAAAATGTTGTGGTTATAATAGAGGCTTTTTATACTCTTAACTACTTAGGCCCTTTTACAGTGCTTATAACTGTGATATCTGAACAATACCCGTGGTCTCTTTATATCTTCTTTCCAGTCACTAGCATTCATTAAGAAGGAATCTGACAGTTTGTGTTCTAATAATTATGATGCAGTAAAGAGCAATTATAGTTTTTTATTATTAAGAAGTCTATGTTATTAATGACAACAGTAGCGAAGAAAAACATTTATGAATTGCCTGTACAGTTGCTTTCAAAAAAAAAAAAAAGGATGACAAGTAACTTCTTGGAAGAGGAGGAGATTCCTGGTATCCACGGTTTTACAAAATTACCAGCCATGAGTTTTCATACTTCTTCTGGTGTATGTGCCATTGATCACTATATGAACTGCGATAATGAACTAGACACGGACTTGAAATGCTAGATATATGTTTGAATGTATTATTTGTAAAAGAAATAAAAAAAATAAAAAAACCCAAACTACCTTAGCAAATAAAGAAGTCCCATACAAGGCTAACGGAAACAATTAAAGAGAAACTGTCTCTTACCAAAAAAGAATAATCAATACCATAATCTCTTTTTGTTATTAGAGATGTCTGAACTTGTGAATGATATAAATTGGTGTCTCTTTTCTAATAAGCATTATATAGCACATATTGTATGTCAAAATATCTATACATGTACCTAGATCTGTTTTTCTTATAAATTCATCGGTTGAAAGATGCTCAATCATATTTTGTCATTTTGAATCAGGTTCATTGCTGTTGCTGATCAGCTTTATTGAGGTTAGGGAAGGCATGGTATCCCACACCACCTGAAGATCCATCTCCTTTAGTGAGCCCTGTAATTATACATGGTTGGCTGCGTGATTGGTGGATTTGCTGTCATCTGCTGCTACTTAGCAATATCTTGCCTCCAAGAAATAAATTTTTCTTCCGTTGGAATGGACACTGGGAATAAGTTCAACAGCATATTTTTATAATAGCTAGACCTATGATGCAGTAAAACCCTGCCTATGATGTAGTAAAAGAGATTTATTTACCTCTGAGTCTTTCTACTGACCATAACTAAGTGAAAAACTGTCTTCAGAACAGTTCAGCATCAGATTCATGATAGAGTCATGAAACCCTATTGAAGCCTCACAGAAAGTGTTGAGGATCTTTCTGTCAGGAGAAAGTTTTTTTTATACATAATTCGGTCATTTATTTATAAATATATAAATGTATGAGAGCTGAGATCTTCAGATGAGTGGTTGCATGTGTATGAAAATTGATAGAAACACATCAGAGGGACTTGTCTGATATACCAAACCCAAAAAGGGGGAAGTGAAAGAAAGGATGGCTGCTCATGGAGAACTGCTTCTCTCTTAGTTTTCAGTCTCACAGTACAATGCTGAAATGCAGATTCTACATTGGAAGAAATGGACCATCTCTGTGGGGTATTTTTGGGCTACAGAGTAAGATAAAAGTTCAAACAGCGTTTAGAAAGCTACATTTCCAAGCTATGCTGTGTGCTGTATTAGTAGCTTCCACCAAAATCAGACATTTTCTACTAACAGGTTCTTGGGTGGTCCTGGAATATTGCCATCCTTGTATTGTAATCCAGCTGCATGCTGACACATCTGGTTGCTACGGGATGCAAATAGGATATCACACAGAAGTCATTACCAATTCAGATGTTGCTCCTAAGTAATATCTTAACCCGTGTCATTAAAATACAACCATCTGAAATTAACATTACTCAAGAGTTATTGGTACCACATTACTTGTGCTTCATCAATGAGATCTTTGTAATAGTATCATACTGTTTAGCTTATGTGACAGAAAGTTCATCTTCACATGTACAAAGGACCACAGAGAGTCAATGGCAGATGGGAGAGCCCAATAACACCCTACTCCAGCTGCTCCTAAGCCCTTACAGGAACCATCATCTGATCAAAGACCTATCTCCAAAAAGAATAAAGGAGCACAGCAGTGCAAGAGATTTGAGGAGGAACCAATGCCCACAACTGGAGTCACACCACAGGCCAGAGGGTCCATGCGTCTGTGCTCCCATGCTGAGACACAAGGGAGTGGATTAGAGTGCCAGCATCTGGAGTGAAAGGTAGTATTGATGCCAGTGTGTGGGCATGAGCAAACATCAAACCTCACCAGCCAATGAGTAGGTGAAGTGGCCTGGGAGGCAGGGAGGTGTGTGTTTCTCTAAGAGTGAGACCACAGGAGCAGTTGGCTGTTGGAGGAACAAGAGGAATCCTGACCAGCTGATAGAGACCCTGGGGTCTAGGGGTGACCTAAAACATGTGTGTGTGTGTGTGAGTGTGTGTGCGTGTCTTTGTGCAGTAGGCAGCTGGGGAGAGCCAGGATCCATGATCAATGGGATGGACTGTGTATCTAACCTCAGTTACTGGAGGGACCCACAGTCTATATATGTTGGTGTATGCAAGGGTGTCTGTACCAGCAGCAGGAGTGGGTCTGTGACCTCAGGGCTCATATAAACAGCTCCTGCCATTGGGGAGACTGAGATCCACGTGCAGTGACTGAGCAGGCTGAATGTCTGAGCCTGGTTGCTGGAGGAATTCAGGTTGCACATGTGTTGTGTATGTATTTCTCTATATCTATGTATCTATATATAGATATTCCTACTACAGGCCTTCCTTCGCTCAGCCAGAGAGTAGAACAGGAGGAAGCCACTGATGCTGGGTTTTTTTGTGCTCTGTGTCCTTGTGTGTTGATCTGGGTGGGCAGCTGTGTATATAGGTGTCTGTGTGTTGAATAAGTGTGTTTGTGTGCATGTGCCTACTGGGAATACATGCTGAGCCTTGACAATGGCTGAACCTGGGGGAAGAAGCTTCAGCAGCTTTGCTGTCTCTGTCAAGGACTTCCAATTGGCGGCTAGCAATACACTAATGACTGATATTTCTTGGTAAAGCAAACTGAAAGGAAAAATTAAAAAGAAAAAAGTGATGGACACCAGGGAACAGAATGGCTTTCCTGTGAGGGCACCTTAAACACAAGCTGAGATAAGGAGAATGGGACTTGGAAATCTGCCTTTAGATTTTGGTTGTTATTGGTGTTTATTTTTCTGTTATTCTGACAGTGGATGGATTTTTTTTTCTAGTGAAAAAGGGGTCTCATTTTAAATTTTGGGTATTTTCTCCAACTGAGGGGAACTACTTCAAGATGGATGAAACATAATATACATGAATAGATGGACTTACAGGAAAAAATGAAGCCAGGTTTAGGGACTTCATGTTCTCTAAGATATTTGTTTTCAGAATGCTGTGTGCTTGCTTATTTTTTATGTCTTATGGAACAAGTATTTTACTGTAAAATGCTCTGCAAAGTTGTATTTCTCTTCTCATGTTAAAATCTTTGAAAACCACAAGACTTGTGTTTTTGATAGGATTCTGGGGAGTGTGATAGGACTGGAGGAGCTGGGTTGATGGCACTCATTTCAGAGCCAAGGCACTGTGGTCACAGCTGCTGCGCGTTCTCTGACTCCATGCAAGGCAATTCAAAGCAGCTTATCTCTCAAGAAAAGTATTTACCTTGAGTGCTTATTTTTAAAAGTACAGCAAGAATAGTTACTGTGAGAAGTGGCTACTCCTGTGTAAGGTGGTGGTTTTTTGTTTCAAAAGTCTCAGCAAATTTCTGGTGAGTATTCACTGGAAAGATTTGACAAGATCACTGGTATCTATACATGCTTAATGACACCCTTCAAGGATGTGTTTGAAATGAACCTACATGTTGAAAGTCATGACCTAAATGTTTAATACCAATATCGGTGTCTCATACAAAATTAGGCAAAAACATCTGTGTTTAAAGAAATCAAAGGAATTAAAGCAGAAGATCCTATGAGAAATGGCATGGAGACTCTTAGTGGACTCAACTCTGGGGAAAATGAATTGGGAATGAGGGAAACAGGGAAAGAATAGACATCTTCAGTGGGGTACAGCCAAACCAATTATCTTCTTTTAGATAACGCTCTGCTGTGTGGGTCAGATTTTTCACAGTTTGAGCACAAATATGAGCAAAAGAATGAGTGGTCATGGTGTGATTCCTCTCTGCATTGGCCCAGGTGAACTGAAGATGTGGATGCACTAAACGGCTCTTTTGTTTGTTGAATACCTGAAAATTGTAAAAGGAGACATTCAGAGAAGTATTTTTTCTCCTATTTCTGGAGCTCATGAAATTGGTCTAAAGAAGAAATATATACTTTCATAATAGACTAGATAGTGATAAGCAGAAAGTTTTTGAAGAAAATAGCCTATTGGGAAGAAACCCTTAGATAAAGCCAAAAGGCTTTTGTGGACCATCTTCCCTTTCCCAAACAAGGATGAAATATATTTTCAGAATAAAACTAACCACTACTAGAGAATGATCTTGCTCTCTCTCCATTTACCAAGGATTGTCTTACTCCTTTATTTCAGTTATAACTGCCTCACCACTTTACTCCTTTTATTTGAAGGGAAACACAAGCTGATGGATTTCCTTGAACTATATTCTGCAAGCATATCCTCTGGAGACATTCCATGGAGCCTATCCTGTGCTCAGGAGGTGATCTGTGTAGAAGATGACTTTTTCTACTCTGCTAGCACATTTCTGGTGGGAGTAGTCACCTGACCTGTCTTATCTGACACTGCAACAGAAGTCATGAACCGACTTTACTTACTATTGGAGAATTGCCATCTCCTAGGACATCTTTTATTATTACAAGATACCAAAAGTTTTCCACACAGTATTCCAGACTACATATACATCAAGGTCTTCCCTAAGTCTTTTCTGACTTGGATTGATTCACTTCTTCATGGAGATAAGAGAATCCTTTATTCTCAAGCAGCTGCCATATGTCAGTGTTTCTCAACGTGTATTCTGTGGACCATTGTCAGTTTTTAAGACCTGAGACGGGGGTCTGAAAAATGGCATTAAAACCTTACCTTTCTGCACCATATAAAAGTATTTCCACACACCTGGGTGAGCAAGTGATGAATAAAAGAAGAAATTACAAACAAAAAATAAAGATTCAGAAACTAGTCAGCTAATAATTAGATTAAGAGAAAAAAATAAAAAATTATGTATGAGTCTGTTTTTTTTTTTTTTTAATATTGCACGATCTTTTAGTTTAGGAACAAAAAAGAAAAAAAAGGAGAAGCACTGATTTAGATGATATTGAGCATAGTAAGCCATGTCATGTGGATTCATTCATAGTCAGGGAATGAGAATAATTTTCTACCAATGATCTGTGGCCCTGTACATCTGTGGCTTTTCTCAGAGGTCTCAAAAGGTAGCTAATAAAAGCAAATCTTCAGTAAGTTATATTCCCTGACCTAGAGTTTTACCACTGCTGACATATATTTAGAGATCTACACACTGAGCTATGCCAACTCAAGTTGCCATATATGCTAACTCAGCTATTTTCCTTTTTTTTTTTTTTTTTAAATGATCCCAGTTATTGAGGAAGATAGTGACTGTGAACCAGGAAAGATAAGAAAAGTAGAAAGGCCATTGACACAAGGCCTGAAGGGATGCTAGATGACTGTGAACAGATTCTATTCTATGATCTTGTTTTTATTTTTTGTTTTAAATCCATAGTGATTGCCACTACCTGCCAGAAGCCTGGCACTGCTGCCCGACCAGCTTCTGCATAACAAATTGATACCAAATATGTGCAACTGTGCTGTATTACCCTCTGAAAAATGAGTGGTTCCTTCAAGGAACTCATGAGTTTTGTCTTTATTTCAATAATTACCTCACTGGTTTCTCCTTCCACCATGTGAGAACAATTCTGACCCGTGGGCTGTTCTCTCCTTTTAAGCAGATAACACTGCATGTGTGCTATTACTGCTCCATCTGTAGTGCTCCTGACACATACAACTGACTTGACTAAGGACAGGGGCAGGGGGTCTACCAGGGAGAAAGCCAACAACAAAATTAAGACATAACATGTTTGTTTTTCTTCTCATTGCTCTGATTTTTATCTTCTTTTCCTTGGTGAGCAGTTTCTTTTCCTTCCTGCTAACTGCAATTTCCCCCCTGCATTTCTCCAGTGATGCTCACCACCCTGGGCTCATTGAGTTCATTCAATCTGGAGAGCTGATTCTTTTTTGGGAGGTTGCTTGCCAAGCAAGTTTTCCCAAGTTCTCAGAGCTCTGCATGTAACTGAAGTAATTACGGGATTAAGCTCATTAATAATATGCATAGGAAAATCACTCTTGTTATAGAAGGAGCTCTGGAAAAGGGAGAGATATTTAAATGTTCCCGGTGTGAATTTCTGTATATAACTCTTTGTGTATGTGTACATTTATGACATATGTATGCATTTTTATGTATGTATGTCTGGATGTATATATACACTGTGGTAGCTGCTGTTACAAAGTGCTGTTTCAGATGGAGCACTTATTGATAACAGCTCTAAACTTCACTCCATATACTGTAAATTCTTTTAACACCCTGTACTTACACAGTACAGCAGATTGAACATTCATTACGTGATGACACATGAAATAAGACATGGATAACAAGACTCAATGCTCTGTACATATACACTGTTTTCCTCTTTTTTTTTACCATGTTTTTTCCTGTGAATTTACTGAGCTTGTTGCTGTGAGGTCTGTATAAGATATACGATCCTTACTGTATTCAAGGTAAACTGTGAGGAAATTCAAGTGATCTCAAAAGCAAGAAGGAGTAGGAAGCAAAAGCTAATAGTTACACAAGGCTGTGCAGGTGGGGGCAAGGGGTAGGATTCCACAATGTGTGTTAAAAATTGCATATCACTTTGGGCGTGCATGGGTGCACACACGCAGACAACATTCATTATTATTGATGGGACCATAGTAGTTATTACAATGAGTTTTAATAGTGAGGTAAAAATTAGACCTTTGCTGCCATAATAATAGTCTTTAATGTAACAAAATCAGCCCAGATTTTCAATGGAACCAGCAAGATTGGATTTTAGTTATTCATCTGCTCTGTTGATAATATACCACTGCATAGAGCGATGCTTCAAAAAGGGTTTTGTGTCACAAGTCTATTTTGGTCTGTTCTCACTGTGGTGTCTCATGGTGCCTTCTTATTAAGTGAATTTTTTTTCTTTTTTTAATCTCAGACTAAATGTGATTTAAATATTCCTCACAGGTGTTATCTGAATTAAAAAGGATGACTACTGCTAGTAGTGTGCTTTCTTCTTAATAGCACAATGCACACAGCTTCTTCTGCTCTCCATCCTTATGCTGCATGCTGCTTAACTGTGCCTTTTAAGGTTTCATCAATTCCTACTGACACTTTACTGATAAATAGGTCGTTCAGAAATTCAACTGCATCCTAGTCTGAAGGGTTATGATGCTGAGAGGATACTGAATCATTTCCTTGGTCTTTCTTTCACCTCCCACAGCAGGCAAATCCCACCCAGTAAATCTTCAATGAATGGATTATAAATATTAAGGAATTCACAGAAGTAGATTAAATTTCCTGTGAACAGGGGAAAGAGGCACAGCTGGATATTCTCCCTGTTTGATCTCAGACTCGACAACTGGATGGGGGTGACTACCCACTATTCCTGGAACGCAAAGGATGAAGATGCTCACTTCCCCCAGATATGTGGTTTAAAGTTGAACCAATGCTTTCTGGGACTATTCCGCAAACACAGTGGAAGCCAAAGACCTCTTCCATGTGTATCCTGAAACAGGCTTCTGCCTCGATCACATGAACTGAGCGAGGGGTGGTATTTCTCACAGTGTGGTCCAATGTCCTGCAGGAAGGGAAGAGAGGGAGCAGGAGGACTGCCACAGCCTTGGTGTAATGCTAGCCTCACATCCTGCTTCTCTCTGATGTCTCCTTTTTTCAAGTAATATTCCTCTGGGTGCCTCTCTTACATGAACAAATGAGAAAGGATGCACGGGTCGATGGTGACATGGTGCCAATCCCACTTGTCTCAGAGAAGGTGACAGTCCATAGTTGAGCAAAAGCACTGTCAACAGAATAATCATAGAATCATAGAATCATAGAATGGTTTGGGTTGGAAGGGACCTTAGAAATCATCTAGTTCCAACGCTTCTGCCATGGGCAGGGACACCTCCCACCAGACCACATGGCTCAAAGCCTCACCCAGCCTGGCCTTGGAAACCTCCAGTGACAGGGCATCCACGACTTCCTGTTCTAGTGTTCCTGTTCCTGTTCCTGTTCCAGTGCCTCACCACCCTCACTGTAAAGAATT
>BJBW01004004.1:169130-251039 GCA_004320125.1 Scolopax mira
TCCTGACAAAGAGTCCCTCTCCAGCTCTCCTATAGGCTCCCTTCAGACACTAGAAGGCTGCTATAAGATCTCCCCGGAGCCTTCTCTTCTCCAGGCTGAACAACCCCAGCTCTTTCAGCCTGTCCTCATAGGTGAAGTGTGTAATTTCCATTTTTGTAGATGAAGGTAAACCTAGTAATCTCTCACTGGCACAAGAAAGTCCATTTTATTTTGTTCTCCTTTTCATCTCATGGTGTTACAGGATGTTTCTTGCCATAACATAGTCCTTAGGGGATTGTCTAGACTGCACTATGCCACTGTGTTACATTTTGTACAGTGTCATAAATTGTACCGAAACTTTTTAAATTTTGATTTTTAATGACCTTTAAAACTAGTTATTGGACTTCTGCTTTTGTGGGGATTCCACAAGTGTCTTTTCACATGCAAACTTAAACTGATAAGAGCTCACTTGGATAAATCTATGTAGTAGTCCAGCATATTGTAACTTTTAACAAATTACATTGATTTATTGCCCTTATTGATTCGCTGATGTACATGGAATGATCTGATTTCATAGACTTCTTTGTAAGGAGGGAGAGAGGGGGAAACAAAGGCCTTTTACTAGTATCAATTTTTCTATGAAGCTATAAATGGTGAAATGCCAAGATGCAATGTGTTCTCTTGATATATTGGATACAATTAGATTGAACAATGACTTGCTTATAAATCAAAGTAAAGGAGAAAGCATAAACCATTCCTAACCAAGTGACCATAGAGATTTTGAGACAAAGGAGGAGCACGGTTGTTTTTCCCATGATTGATACTCATTTTTTTTGTCTTTGTCATGCATGAATAACAAGAGCATATCTTTAAATTATTTCACCTTAACGTGCTCTTTCTTTAACAGTTTTAGCATTGATTTATCATTTTATTAAGTACTGGTGTATATTTAGAACCTTAGCCATACATGAAAAAAACAATAGACACTGGAGAAATAATTTTTTTTTCTGAAATACCACCGAGACAAAAACATAAGAAGTAAGGGAATTTTTCCTTTTCTTTTGGGTTTCTGTCAAAAAACAGGCAAAAGAAGAGAAATTCACATTTATAACTTAGTCAGCAAATCTGATTCCCAGGGACAATGTGTTCTAATGCAGTTGTATAATCAGTTCTGTCCTCCCTCTCTTGAAAGCAGGGCATTGTGCTGCCATATAGCACAATAAACTGGTACAAAATAAAGGACTTTTTGCTAGAAATAGTTTATTTTAAAGACAGTATGCATTAAATTACTTTATTATTGAATCATGCATCATATACTACTATATAGACCTTGTAAACCTAAATGTGGATAAAGTTGACAACATAATGCATCTGCTTGTTTTATCAATTCTTTTTTTTTTAATTAATTTGAGATTTTTTACATACTTGAAAAGAACAAGAACAAATTTGTCATAAAAGCATCAAAAATAATGGCAGTTAGATACCTGGGCCTTATTCCTGATCTTACTGAAGATTTACTGCAGAAATATTACCTAAGCCACTATCTTCAAAGTTCATAGACATTAAGTTTGGATCACTTTTACGATCATCTCATCCAATCTTATATATAACATAGGCAAATAACTTTTTCAGGGGTTTCTACTTCAAGCCTATATTGCACTTGAGCTGGAGAAAATTATACACTTAAATCTCAAGCAGAAGGGGCCAAGGATTTGAATCCTCTTTGCCAAGGTGATGAACATCTTCCATTTTCTTCTTGAAGTTAAAGATAGCTGTGTGTGTTCAATATCTCTAAAAATAAGGCCATCTTGAACAACCTCTCTCATCTTTCAGTAAAGTTGTTTATATTTCTCTGCCTCTCATCAGTGTTATGAATTCACTGATATTTGGAAAGCACTTGATGGGAGGTGTTATAGAAATTGAAAATATGGTAATAAATAATTTGCATTGACTTGAAAGCTCTCTCTGTGTGTGTGATCTTTCTAGATATGGAGACAGGGAATGTGAAAGGCTGTTTTTCCTATCCCCTCCCCATGCACTCATACCTGCACACACAAAATATTTAGAGAGTTATCAATGTCTTATACAGAGGAAACTAAGATTTTGAGACACTGGAGAGCAGACAGAACAATAGGTTAACAAGAAGTCAGAAAGGCAGAGTGAAATAGATGAACTTGAAAATAGGAAGGGCAGAGCTGAAATGGTTTTACACCAGGCACCTTTTCTCTTTTGAGCAGAGGCAAAGCAAAAGAAAATATTTAGATGATTTAAAATGCAGAGTTGAAGCAGCTTTGCTTCTTGTATAGGTCTTCTGAATGGGATTTGCTTCTGTGTGAAATTAAGTGCATTGCATTTCTAACACCCAGGACATATTAGAAAGTGATCTGCATTGCCTCAGGATTTTTAGCCCATGCACGATTTAAATATATTACCACAACAATTAAAATGCAGACATCTTTTCTCAAATAAATACTTAGTTGAATATTCTATGAGAAAATTAGCATTTTTATATATATATGTAATATATATGCATGTATATATGTGTATAAATATTTGGATTTTTGTTTTTGTTTTGTTTCGAGGGGGCATTGAGCTGATCATATGAAAAATATCTTTCCTTAACGATGCAGTACAAGTAAATCCCCACAGAAAACATGCCAGAATTGTCAGGCATTGCTTGGAATATCTTTAGTATAGAGCAGGACACATAACAAGATTTACCCACTGCCTTGGAGACAGAGAAGGGGTTGTCACGAGGACAGTTCTTAAGAGTTTTTACAAAAATGCATGGCTCCATCTGTCTTCTCTCTTTTCCTTGGCTACGAGAACAGCCTAGCAATTTCAATAACCCAACAAGGGACCTCATGCACCAGGAGAAGTGAGGAACAGATTTTTCAATTTGGCACCATTCTGATTTTTATTTTTTTTTAAATGGCAGTTGAAATAATTATCCGCAACTACAGGCAGCTGATGGATAGCATGTTTAATCTATGGATCTAGCTTCACACTCTCCAGTGTGTACTGAGGATAAACAGGGATGTTATGAGTGAGAGAGAGCTGTATGAAATAGTTCAAATACAAATCAAAGCTAGAATGGTTTGTCTTTTTACTGACTTCACAGAAAGGAAACTACTGGAGCTGCTTCATGGCATCACCTCATCTCAGTAATGCCACAATGGCTAGAAGAATAAGTAAGAAATGGTGTTTACGCCCTGACCCCGAAATACCCATATGTAAAACACTCACTGCAATAAGTGAAATATAAATCTGTGTATAAACATATACACATAGTAAAAGAATATACATATAATCAAAGGCTAGCTATATTTCAGAATGAATATATAGAAAAATTCTGCTCACTCACTGCCTAGGACATATCCCACTATAAATTTCAAAACAGTATTGTATTTTTTTTCTGGTGGAGAGAAATGGGAAGTTTCAGTAACACTGAATTCAGTAAGTCGGTAAATACTTTTTAACATATTTTTTTTAGTCCATTGGATTGTGTTTGGAAGATTTAAGACGTTGCAGGATCAAGTACTTTTTGATATTCAGGATTTTATGGACTGTTTAATGAGATAGATGGTATGGGAAGCATCCCCAACCTTCAAATCACAGGTGACTTGTTTGAGTCTTATTTATAAGACTAATGCAAGAACTCTTACTTCTTTCTCTCTCCATTTGATCCCACTAGTCAGTTTGGGTTTTTTTCTGCTTCACAGACAGTGATTTGCAGTCACAGGCTTTCCAATGGCTGCAATTTTCTGACAGTGGCTTTCCTGGTATTTTTGCAATTACTTTCCAGAAACTATGCCTTTTGCAAATAGTTCCCTGAACATGGGTAGAGAATACAGTTGCACACATTTTGGTTAAATTTTCACCTCCAGATAGATTTCCTGTACAGTGTATTACTGTTGTTATTATGATTTCTGCTACAGTAATACCTAGAAGATCTAGATTTGGAACAGACAAAGACTTAGCAGTTACTCTATGATGAGCTGTACAAAGAACTAAATTAAATCTTTGTTTCAAAGCTTACAGGCCATATATCAGATAAGAAATGTAAACGATGAGTGAGCAGAAAAAAAAATAATAAAAAATACCAGTTAGCATCATAGACAGGCTTTTGGCATATAAGAAACTTGCAATTGTTTTCATAGATATCAGAGCAAAGGAGAGTTATAAGCCCAGACTTAAAGGAAGGTAATGAAATAGCTTTGTTCATAGGGAATTCCTCCTAAGCATGAAAAGAATAGCAAGTATGCTTAAAATCCAGCCCCAGTAGATGATGGAGACTGGCTTGATGAACTGATCAAAAAAGACATTTTGTCACTTTAAGATGATGGCCAGGAGACAAGCAGGCTTTGAAAATGCAATCAATTCAGTGTTATTGGATGTAATAGTGACGGAGGAAAAAAAAAACAGTTGGGGGCAGGAGAAGGGAGTATGTGGTGCATGGATAAATCTGAGGGGCTGTGAAAATGATCTTTGCACCAACCTTAACAACTGTGTTTTGTGGGATAAAGCTTTTTTGAGGTAAGAGAAAAGAAGGATATTGCAGGAGTTGAATTCTGCAGAGGATTTTAGAAGGAGAGGATCTTAGCCCTGTGGCTGGAGGGGAAAACTTTGACTCGACTGCATCACCTAGAAAGCACCTGACAGACGCAGAAAGATGCCTCAGTAGTCTCATGGCTACATCTCAGTGCAAACACACCAGCACTGGGCATGTCCATTGCTGCTGGGGAAAAGCAGCTCAGACCCCTCCCTACACCTCAGCAGGGTTTGTATATGCAGAAAGGTGAGACACATGCCTGGGGATGGTGGGTGCTCGCTGCAGGGCATTGGCAGGCTGGCTACACTCGCCTTTTAAAGGCTTCACAGCTGTGCCCCCTGCAGCACTACTTTAATTATCCTATTAAGCTCTGTGTCTACTCACTTTAGTCAGGAGAGCTCAAGGAGAGATTTTCTCTCCTTCTCTTCAGTGTCAAGATGGGTTTCTTTGTTTTTTTCTTTCCCTTGAATATACTGATTTCTGAGACACCTCACAATTATCACATGTTCCAGCGTTATCTGATCATTTTTTCTCCCTTCCCTTTTGGTGACTAGTTTTATTTGTTTGAATTTTATCAAGAGTGTTTTTTAATTATGTTTTTATTGCATTTTAATCATGGTTTTATTGCCCCTTGCTGCACCTTGAGCATAGCATAAATATTATCATAGCTTTTCAATGTTTAAATGATACCATGTCTGCTATGATAAAATATGTCATTACTAAATGTGTCAGGAACAGCCACATTTTTTTTCGCATGGTCTTTGGTTGTTTTTCTGTAGCAAATATGCTTAACAGCCCTCAGCTTTGCTCTTCTGTGTGAAGAACTAGGATATCATACTTTTCTGTTGTTTATTAAGAAGAAGAAAGAAAAAAAGTGTGAGAAAAATCACAGCCTCTGATTCAGTTGCTCAGCTAATGTAAAATGGCACAGTATTATTAAAATCAATGATACCTGGACCAGGTGGGTCTACCCAGGCTATCTAGTGACACTAACATATCACACAGAATATAATATTTCTAGAGTAATAATATAGCTAGAAATTTCCAGTGGCTTCCCAATATTTTAGGTTGATTCACTTACAAATTGCGGTGCTGGATGAAGGGCATCGCAAACAGCAGTCCTGGAACTTCATTCAGTGTAAGCACATATTATCTTTCCCTGTGTGAAATCCTGGGAAATTTTTGTTATCTTTATTGAGTCCAAAGGACCTTAAACCATGGTTTTTAGATACATGAGTTTTCTTTAGAAAAAACACATTGATACCCCATTTTTTGGTGTGGAGCCACTTCCAGTGGAGCCACTGGAAAGGGTGTGATGTGCTCAAATAATCTCATGAAAATCTACACTAAATGTAGCTCAACGTTATGCAAGGGCAGGAATTTGGTAGTGGGTCTGTATGGCCTCAACAGCTTGTCTGTACACACTGTATTCCAGGATCAGGGCCTCACCAAATCCTGTGTATGATAAATTCCTCTGAGTAGGTAAAATGAGGACCATCACAATGGAAACATTTTGATTAACAGCACAAAAAAGCAACTGCCTGCACAGAACCACATGAACACCTGAGACCACAGCATGGGAATGGCAACTCCCTGGTGCACAGAAGACAAATTACAAGCACATTCTTCTGGAAAATATGTCCCTGATGCTGTGCAGGTTTTTTTGATGTTGTATTTGTATTTCTGTTCTTTTAAATTTCATTATTATAGGGAAAGTATCCCAGATTTAAAAAAAAATCAATTTTAAAGGTGAATTCTGCTCAATTATTTCTTTGATGATGACCGAGTTTTTAAATGGATTGAAACGGCAATGAATTTGGAAGTCCTGGAACCACTACCTGTTACTGTAAGGCTGCTCAACATCAGTATTGCAGAAACATCAGTATTGACTAAGAAAGGACTCTATAGAGGTCAAGGTGAAAAGACTTCAGGGCAACCCCGTCTGTGTATAACCAGGAAGAGACTGTATAAGAATCAAGGACTAAAGCAAGTGTCGCAAGTCTGTTGTTCCTAATGGCAGTAGCAGGGAATGGTGCTTATTAACCAGACTCCAGAGGTGATGGAAATGTAAAATTTCTGTACTTTTGGAAGATTTTTAAAAAATGACTTTGATGCCAACAATCATGAAGTCCTTCTTAAAGCAACATTTTGGGAAAAAAACAATTTTCAGGTCAGTCAAGCCATTCTTTCCCCATCAAGGTGACTCTGTCCTGCTCCTATTTTTGCAGAAATTGCTACATCACTTCACAGTAAAATACATACTAAGAAACTATTAATTCTATTTAAATTCTATTTAAATACTGAAAGACAATATGTTATGTTTCAGCTCTCTTAAAATGTATTCCACCAAATATTGTTGGAAAGTAAATTTTTTTGATCTTACAAACGAAGAAAGAAACAAGCCTGATTCCAAAGAATGGACATTTTCTTAAGAAAAGAGTTGTAGCATGAGATAATTTTCATGTTTTTAGTTGCTGAAGCTTGATTGTCTTCTGCATTGAAATGAAGAGAGTTGTAAAAACTTTTGTACACTCCTTGTTTTTCCACCATCAATTGGGTCTATATACACAATGCACATTGTTATGTCTCTGATGAGGTTTGTTTTAATGAAAGAAAAGTGATAATAACTCATGGGTGGGTACAGTTCTTTAGCAATATGACTTGTAATGATAAATGTCATAATTTGCCTAAGTCCCTGTGTACCATTCTTCCCCTCTAACTGCTAAGAATCTTTTGATCTAAGGAACACCCACAATAATTTAAAAATACAGTTTCAGATGCCATAAAAAGTTATATTCCTTTTGAAATTAAAATTAAAAGCATTTCCCAAGCAATCATAAATCAATTCCAGTTAATAATTACAGAAGGTAATCAGACATCATGTTCCAAAACTCCAGCACTGGGAAGTAGAAGACAATTTTTTGGTTTTGTATTTTACATAATTATCTATCTTTGTTACAGATGGATTTTTAAAACCTCTTCTCCACTTAAAATATCGAATACTGGTTGCAGGGTAGCATGGAAGTGGCCAATCCTGTGTGTTTTCATAGGGATGTAAACCATAGGACACATGGTGAATCAATGGGAGAGATGATTGAAGAGCAATTCACAGACGGGAGATGACAATGGCTCATCATGGATCTTATTTTGGGAATTGGTGGGGCTATGTGTATAGTCTTTCAACGTCACCCAGTGATATCAGCCTCATTAGCCCCTTCTGGCTTGGTACTTGCTATTAGCAGTAGACTCTGATTATATCCACAGTCCCCGTTCCAGCATGGCCTATTATTCCTCTTCCTGAGATGTGATTTAGCCCTGGCATGAAAGCCTTACTTGAACAGCTCAAGAGGTACATATGGCTCAAGAGCCACATGTTGCTGACTTCTGGTCTAAGCCCATGAAACAAAACATTGGTTTGATTGTCTCAATATTCTTCCCTTAACATGTATCTGCAGATTGCTTTTTAGCATGTCTTTGATGGAAATTGTTCCTCTCAGCAAAATCAACAGTTGTTCAGAGCAAATCCTATATGAGAGGACTTGATTTCTTTTTTATATGCTACGGATCATGGTCTTTTTTGGATAAGATTCTAACAGCTATTGGTATAAGTGAGTCCAGTGCAGAGTGACATTAGCAAGGAGGTGATGAACACATCCAAACCCCTTTCACTGTTTTTTTAAATAGGATTTTAAAATAGAAAGGTTCCCTAATCTGTGTAATTCATCAAGCATATATTGGAAATTCCATCATTAGTTGTGGAGGCTTACATGCTCATGTAGAAAAGCTTTATCCTTCTCTTGAAGCTACTTGATCACACAACGACTCTGTTATCAGTCAATTGACCAGTAGTCAATGAATATGCAAATGTTTAAATTGCATAATTTTAAAAAGCACTTTTAAATTGTGCTAACCGAAATAACATATTTCTAAATACTGATTTGCAAAATCACTTATTCTGAGTAGTTTGTCTGGGGTAAATCATGTTGCTGTGGAGACTCAAGGATGCTTGACTGGCTCTGTTCCACTCTTCACTGCTAAACCAAACCTGTGTACTCCATGACTGAATTACTCTAGCATCTTTGGTTTCCAGAGGGACACAGTTAATTGCTGCCTGCCTAAGAAATCCTCATCTGATCCAGCGAAGCATGGAAGCTCAAGCTGCAGAGAACAGTCACTCATCCCTTTTCTTTTGCATGACAGTCACCAGCAGAGTGGAACAGTGATAATCTCTTCTGGTAACTCTACTATGGGAAGGCTGATATGAAGGCTGTGTTCAAGAATTTCTGATTGTCCAGTGAGTGTGTATACACAACACAATGGGTATGACCATCTTGGCCTCCAGGGTTAGGAAGCAGAAGTCACAATATCACCAGCTTGGGCCAGACTTAAGTGTTATTCATAAAATCCACTGACATCTCTGCTACCAAATGCAGTGTTATAGAAAACACACTGTTGTTCATGTTCAAATGGTTTGTTCAAGTATTTAGGCTTAAAGCTGCAAGACATATTTTTAGTTGGTGTAAACTGTCCAGGTGCCCATCAATAGACTTATAATGCTCTAAGTTTGTTGGTGTCATAGTTCTGATTGACTGACAGACCAAAATTCCTGCCTGGACTGCTTTGGTTTTAAAACTGTAGGAGCAGTACTTTTGATTTAGCAACTTAATTAGGGTAGCTAATTAAAAAACGTGGCTTTCACAGATGACTTCGACATGTCATGCTGAATACACCTGTCCAGAAATGTTGAGAAGTTTCAGACTCGTTCTCTATTTGGATGGGAAACCACATCGGCAAAAGCCAAGGACACTTCAGTAAACAATTTCTTACAAAATTCAGAAACTCATTTTGGCACCCTTGGTGAGCTGACCGATGGGAAGGATGTTCTTGATTGGCACCACTCACATATCACTGTTGGGTCTTCTGCTTTGTTTTATCCAAAGGAAATAAAAAATTTAGATTGAACATTTTAGGGTAGAACTGTTCACCCTACTTTTAAAAGAAAGTCTAAAAGGAAAAGCAAAAGGTAAAAACACAGGCAAGGAATTAGCTATAGCAGGCTGCCAGAATTAAGTCAGGAGTAACCATATGCGTGGTTGTATAGTCAACACCGTGTAGTATTGAATCTGCTAGTAGCAGACATGCCAAGTTTTGTGCCTTGCCTTGAGTGAAGGATGCTATTTACTAAATGAAAGGGAATGTTCACACTCACACATACTCCAGCTGCTGCAGCCAGTGGGGGTGAGGTGTAATGATGGAACTTCACAGAAGGTGGTCAATGAGGAATGTGGAGACTGTTCTGAGCACAGGGAAGGATATACAGAAGGGCTGAAGATGCCTGGTATGGACAAATATTAGTGTCTGGGAAACATCCAAGAATGAGATAGACAGAAGATTACTGGGTGAAATGTTGAAAACTTGCTGAAGATGTCTCAGGCAAATGTGGAGAACCTGCTAAATGTTGAAGAAACTGCTGGAAAATGGCTCTGTCATCTTTCAGCTCTTTGATTTTTTTCTGCTGGGTGGTACTGCCATCTACTCCTCCTTTCTTACTTAGGACTAAAAAGGGACAGCTTCCTAGTTTCTTTTTCAACATGTATTGTAAGAATCCCCTATGTCCAGAAACCTTAATTGCAAGCAATTGTTGCAAGCAATTGTTGCAAACAAACTGGGTATAAACCTAAACAGAAATGTAACCAAATGCATGTGATTTCACTGAATTTCACTGAATTTTTTGGAGTTGGAAGGGACCATAGAGATCATCTAGTCCAACTCCCCTGCCAAAGCAGGACCACCCAGATGTATGCTTCCTGGCCATTCTTCAGGGCAAAGCTTTCCTGTTCACATTTTCTTCCTTTAAACTTCTAGGTTTTTAAGTTGTATAACTTAAAATGTCTGTCACGCAATAGCCATTCTCTTTAAATGGCTATTATTTTTAATTAAATGCTGAAATCCTTTCTGGGGATCAACAAATATTTTTGAATTTTCAGACTTAGGGTGCTTGAGTAAATTCTCGGCATCATAATTTTTGACAAGTCTTTCTGAAAATCCCAGTGTGGATAGTGTTATCTCAGCCAAATTACTTCCTAGAGTAATTTGCTTTGATTCATTAAGGATTTAGCCCTTGTGAGATATTTTTTGGCATATCCATTGCCTTAGAGACATAGCTGTAGAATTAAGTTATGTGGAGACTTTTGATTACCTACAAATTAAATTTTATCATTACTATAGGTACTATTGTTTTCCAAGAATTTGATGATTTGTGTAATACAGTCACTGTCCATTAAAGGAATGGGAATTTAATATATCTGCATTTTAAAATGTTGATTCCTTTTCACTTTAATCTCTGGAGCAACAATTTTCCAGCCCTTAACAAGGCATGCATCCTAACTTTAACTACTGATGTTTTTGAAACATTAGATGTTAGAACTTTTTTTTAATGAGTCCCTATTTGCTTTTCTCTCTTCATGGGGCCAGGGGCAAGGAGAGAAGGGAAAGAACAGCTCTGCTGAGGGATGGGTAGACAAGCTCCCACCTTACCAAACTCAATGGGAGGGCTGTTACTGATGTGAGTAGGGTTCTCTCTGATGAACACAGATCTCCTGTTACATGCGGCAGGTATCCCAGCAAGTCAGTACAAGCTTTGGGCACAAATGCAAAACAGGGAAAGAGTCCATTTCTAAAATATTCATTTCGGTTTTTTATTCTTTTAAAATTACATTGCTTATAGAAGGCACCAAACAGGACATACAATCTGTTCTGTCAGTTTCTGTGAATAACTGCTGAGACTCCCCCGTTAGTTTCTCTTTCTCCCCATTTTTGCTTAGAGTGCCTTTGATAGAAGAAAACTGGAACGAAATATTGAAAAGAGTTAAAAAACCAGGAAACCTCTTTTCTCAGACACATAGAAAAAGAGATTTCAAAACCACGAGAGGCCATTTTGACCATCTAGTTTGACCTTCTGCAAAGTACAACACATGGAATTTGGCCTTGTCAACCTTGTAAAGATATCAATAACCTGTGCTGGACTAAGGTATAGCTTCCAGAAAGACTGCTTGTCTTTATTTGGAGATATTGGAAGATATAAAATCCACTGCTTTGTTCGAAAGCTTATTTTGTTTGTTAAGTTATTCATATTGTTGAAAAGTTGTGCCTAGTTTTTAATAATGATGTCAGATCCACCTATTGCTTTGGAAATAGGTACTGTTTATGTACTTTGCTATGTGACTGTCTTCCCTCTGAGTCTGCAGCCTTAATTTGAAAATGTCTGTGCAGCGGATTATCCATTCAGGTCAGGATTTATGGAGATCCTATGGGGTGCCGGTTTCTGTTAATTAGCGTGGGAGTCAGAAGCCAGAGAAAACCACAGGATCTGCCTGTCCAGCTGCTGGAGTAGAGAGTCTCCTTTTCCTCACACTGATGTTAAGCTTCTCCACTCCTGGAGACTTTGTCATTACCAAGTCACAAAAAGCTAATTCTTCCTCCCTTATAGGCTGGAATCTTCTATAGTTCTTTAGGCAGATTTGCAGCCCACTGAAATGGCTTCCTTGTCTAACTGCCTGCTGCTTTGCAGTGCTGGGGGAGAGGAGGCAAAAATTAGGTTGTTTGGGAAGAAACAATGGAGTTTTGAATGATAGCATCTACCTGATTCCTAGAACCAGTATTTAAAAGCCCCAACAGGGAAAATACATTTTGCAAAGCAAAAGGGAAAAAATATTTTATAGGCAGTTGTGCATGGCCTAGGATCCCTAAGGGAATAATTGACTTCTACAAATCAGAGAAGAAATATATTTTTCAGACTAGAAGCAAAAGTGGGAAGAGAAAATAACTTTTTCCACAGCTGAAACCCAGTATATTTTTCAGGTCACTCATTGGAGTATTGGGGAAAACAATAATTTTCCTAAAAAACCACAGGAAACAAAGCAGATATATGAGGAAAATGCTTGTTAAAATGGAGTGGAAACAGGCTCCATCCTGAACTAATGTATGAAGACTCACACAACCACCACAGGGGTGATGGGGGTGTTAGGCAGCAGCAGGTCAGGGTAAATCGAAGAGGCGTTTTATCTGTCACAGTCTGGCACAACTGGGCACAGCACAGGAACTGTTCTGTACTTACTCTGCCTGAGATAGACTCAGCTACAAAATGGAGAGGAAGACAACTCAGCTTCACTCACTGTTCTTTTCTGTGTAGTGAGAACACATGAGAGAGTAAAATATAATTCATTAAATACGTGGTGTTGAGAAGGATGCCATCTTCCCGAAAGGAAAAAGGAAGGTGACTATGACCTGTTTCCCAAAAGCCTTAGAGGTTCTGCAGTGTCTCAGGTGCATCTCCTGAGCTCTGAGTTGCCATATCAATATTACTTCCATTCTGGTTTCTAGTATGCCTGTGAACTCCTTCCCTATTAAAACCTGAACTATTCAACAATGGTTTTGGTTGGAAGGTTAGTGACTGGCTGCTGTTGCCCTCAAAATGGAAAGATGTCTTGTTAGCATCTCCTGGTGGTCACTGTTCCTTCATACAGTCATTAAGGTGCTCTTCAGCCAGGTCCTTTGGTCATGTTTCCTCACAGATTCAGGTTCCAAGGTACTCACAGTGATTTGTCACTCTGTAGTAGAAGTCAGCTCTTGCTTCCATCCACAGATAGATGAAACTCTACATTTTTCCTGTTCTGGTGCTACCATTAGCTGCTGCATTGCTCCTATTGGCAGGTGACATGGAAACTGCAGTTATTGGTCTGGGAAGATACGCCTTGCTAGGGTTGGTGGTAAAGCACAAACTAGCAATAGAAGCAATTGCTGCCATGTTATGATTTACACTCTTTGTATTTGACCATCTCTCCTGGTGCCACCTTGTCTATGAGCATGGGGGTGACCTCTTTGTCATAGCTAACCCTTGGGATAATGCTGAGACTTAATCATCAGTTCCTTTCCTGACAGAGCAGCTGCTGCACTGTGTGTAATAAAACTGTTCCGTAGTGATATATGTATGTCCAAGACATAATCAGGGCTCCTACTATGTGTATTGTCATTGCCAGAGGTATTTCTTCACTAGAATACCCTTGTGATAGCTGGGATCATGCTCACCGTTCATGGCACCTGTCAGTGATAATTCAGCAGGTCCTGATGATGAGACAAAAGTTAGGTCCAAGATATTTAATAACAGTGCCACTGCAGCTGCAATGGATAGGGCATGGCAGAAGAGTCAGGCCTACAAAAATATTTACAGAAAAGAGAAATCAGATTATTCAGTGGCTGAGCAGGACCTGGTCAAGTGCATTAGTCAAGCACCAATCAGATATTAACAGCTAAAGTAAGCTATGTTTTCTTTATCTACATTTATCATGAACGAGCATTTACTATCGTTATAGCTCTTCATTAGATCCTTTCCATGTTGTGCAAGGCTTTTCAAATTTGAGCAGTACCTCAGTGGTTGTTAATGGTTATTATCTGATAAGCATCAGTGGGTTATCGCCCTATGTGGCAGTTTAATTGGAAAGAAAAGGCAAGTGCTTTGTAGTGATGTAGCACAGAACTGGATGGGAAAGTTGATGTGGGAAGTCAGAAAGTGGGGTGAATGCTTTGTCAGTGCACACTGTAGGTAAGACGGTATTTGGACAGTGCTGATACTTAGCACTGGCATGCTTTACAAAGTCTGGGACTTCAGGTGAGTTGTGTCTCCTCCAATTACAGCTCATTGCCATCTTCACTTCAGATGTCTTGCAATGTTGCCCCCCCCCCCCCCCCCTTTCTGCATATTGTATCTCCTATTGCAGGTGGAATCAGGTTATTGAATCAATGTTGTGCATGTAACCTAGGAGATGGCTGGGACTCCTTCCATGGTGTGGACTGAGTTGCTCCTCTTGCTGCCTCTGCTGCTGCTTCTAAATCAGAAGACCATCAACCATCCCTTCAGACAGGGATTCTCATAATCATTCTTGAAAAAGTGTTGTCCCCATCCCCTCCCCCCCACCCCCAAAATATTCTTTCTCCTTCCCCCGTCCCTGACTGTCTGTACTCACTAGATTTAATGAGACTATTTCTGCCACTGTCCCTTGTAGAACAGAACAGAAGAAAGCAGCATAATGCTATCCAAGCATGATGCGAAGAGAACACATTTATTTATGTCTGTTCATTAATTAGACTGCTGTAATGCAGCCAGTTTCTCCTCCAGTTTTTCAATAGGAGTAGTGTAAGTTTTCATTCATCTAACAATGATTTTATGACTTCCAGAATGCCATGGAGTAAAGAGTTAGATGATAAACGTGTCTGCCTGCCTTCTTTGGTGGCTGGAATTTCTGGACACACAGGAATAAAGAGAGCCCAGTGGAGAAATAAACTTGAATTGTTTGGGTCTTGGCTATAAACAAGGAGCTGGGAGCTTGTTCTGTCTGGCTTTGTGTGCCTGTATCACTCTTTCTGGTGCCTATTGGATAGTGAACTGAAAGCAAAATTTCAGTAATTGAGAGAAATAATAATACATAGAAAAAGGAGACCGACAGAAGAGGTGTTAACACTTCTGTACGTTTTTGAAGGCTGAAAATGGCCTTGGTCTTACTTCTTATACATTACATACAGTTGCATTTCAGCCATATATTTTACCATTGAATCCATGATCTACCAGTGTAAACCATCTTTGAAAGCATATTTTCCATAAGGAAACAAGAGATATAAATCTGGTACCATACGTAGTTTGTTCCAATGGTTATTCACACTCACTATGCTTTATTTCTCATTTGAATTCATCTGTCTTTCTCTCCCATCCACTGATTCCTGTTATGATTTTCTCTGCTAGATTTGTTTAATTTTACTTCCCACACCCTTCCTTTCAATAAATTCCTTTCAAATTTATTGGCCAAGCCCTTTAAAAACTGAAATAAAAGCAACAACAATCTGAGGAAGGGAGGAAGGGAGGGAGGGAGGGAGGGAGGAAGGAAGGAAGGAAGGAAGGAAGGAAGGAAGGAAGGAAGGAAGGAAGGAAGGAAGGAAGGGAGGGATGGATGGACTCTCTCTCTCTTCATGTTTTCCTGACATTCATTTCATTGAACATCATGGTAGTACTCAGGGTAGCCAAATCTAAAGTGTTAGTGCCATGAGTCAAGACTAACAAATGCATAGAAATAGATAAGAGTATGTCATATCTGTCACGTGCTATATATCCTAGAGTTGCCATTTTAGGATAGTACAGGATGGTTGGCTTTTAGGCACTCCAAAGGTGAAAGTATCAAAAATAATGATAATAACAATAAAGTTCTCTGAGATCAGCTCATTGTATCCCTGCATTCATAAAAATTTTTCAAAGCCTGAGATTTTTTCTAAAAGCTAAGTGGTTTTTTTTAATTTTTTTTTTTTAAATTTTGTGTTTATGCGGATCAGATTAAGAAGGACTGATTAAGTTATAAACACAACTGTCCTACACTAGTCCAAAGTCACTGCCCTGCTTCCCCCTTATCTGAGAAGTTTACTAACATTGCTCACTTTCCTTGTGTGCCAGGACTCAAGATACCCAACGGAACAGAGCCATTCTGTCAAATCTTGTCTCCAGCTCTGTGAACTTAACAGTCTTCTCTTGATCTTTGAGGGTAGTGGTGGAAGGGCACATCTGGAGAAGAACCCTCCAGTACCTCTGTCTATAACAATTTTAATTGTTTAGGTATTGGAAAAGACTGTGAGATAAGCTGTGTGTTTTGCTACTCTCATGTACATAAGCAACCATATGCACTTGAAATAGGAGTCCAATGACAATGGCTCTGTTATCTTTGAAAGCTTTTAATGAGCTCCATATGTCTAGCAATCTGCAGCACAAATTTGAGGCACAAATTAAAATGTGGCTTTTTTTCTCAAGGACTTATTGGCTTATTACTATGGACCATGTTCTGAACGTTGTTAGGACACTGGGAGGTGAATGTCTCTGGATAGTGTGACTGGTTCCTTATCTGAATCCTGTAGCAAGCCAAGTTTTGCAGGGATAGGTAACAGCTTTTATTAAACCAACTGTTGGAGAAAGCAGAGACGGTGTCAGGAGCACAAACTCTGCTGCCAAAAATTACTATTTTTTCTCCTGCCTGTGTTGGTTGGCTTAATAAGGCCTTTCTTTGGACAACTTTCTAGTTCTATATCTTCAGATCATTATGGCTCCAGTAATAAAGGTCTCCATGAAAAGAACAGAGAAGGTCACATTACATCACTTCTGTAGTGCTGTAAACACCTAGTCTTGCATAAAAATAGACCAACGGTGTCATTACTAGAGACAGGTTTAGACCGATGACTGCTTTCTCTATGCATTTTTGCAAGACTTTGCATTTGGAACTGAATTTTGTTTCCTGAGCTCATCTATAATCACAACAAGGTGGAATTCTATTTTGCATATCTTACAGCACTGTCATGAATAGCAGCAAGCTGTGCGTGATTGCTAGCTTAGAGTAGGTTATTTCAGCACTGTACTAATCTGACTGGAATTTGATACAGCAGTTACCAGCAAAGTCTTCCCTACTGGCAGCAAAGGTTCGCTGTTTCTCCAGCCACCTTCAATCACAGCATCCCAGCTTCAAGCTTTGGGAATATTAAAGGGTTTTCACAAGAGAAGACTTTGATGAATTCAGTGATGCATTAAGGACAGGCTGATGCCTTGCTCAGAAAATGATCTGTGGCTCTGCAGCTGAGAAGTGATGAAAAGGAACAATCAAGCTCTCTTTGTGATGTTATGTCCTTGTCCTTATGGCTGTATTTAAGATTCCTCATCCTCATGGCTTAGCTAAAGGCACAAAAAATGCAGAGTTAGCCAAGGATGTCCATCAGTCTGGAAGAATCTTTGGTTCCTTAGGGCACAAAAAAAGGCCATAGATATTCAAGCAACTGGCTTCCTTGCAGTGGTAGTAAAGGCAAATTTTTTCCGATGTTTTTCACAGAAGAGAAACTGGTGAAATCTGGCTTTTTTGCTTGGGCATTTAACTTCAGCCAAAGGCTAAGTGACCTTTCCTGCTACTTGTCGATAGGGTGAAATAACCCCAATTTGCTTTATAGTAGAAATTGCCTTGAGATTGTCTAATGAAGGTATTATTATCATTATTATGAAGTGAATGGGAAAAGTGTTTGGATAATTGACAGAAGAGAAAATGAGAACAGTGAACAGTTACAACTCTGAGGCCCCTTGGCAACAGATACCTTCTTAAGTGTATCTGGAACAGGCAGCTCCCTTGATTGGTACAGACCTCTCTGCTGGGGAGGCAGTTCCTCTAGAAGTGTAATCATGAATTTAAATGCACAGGAACCCAGAAAGAGAAATAACAAGGTTCTTGATTTCCAGCCCTCCCACTAACTAAATATGCATTTGCTGCTAATTAACATAAAGGGATAGACAACATTCTCTGGTACAAATTTGCCTCCTACTATTTGTTATGCTGAAATAGCAAAGAAACAACTTTTCCCATTTGCATTAGCATGTCCTTGTTTTGTTGTGTTGTTTTTTAAAAACACAAACTCTGCTGATTTTACTGCTAGAAAAATATGTCCAGATTCCTCTAGGGAGGGAACATCTTTCTTCTGTTCCACTGAAAGATAGGAGTAAAAGATGGAGCAAGTATTTTAGGGTAAATACTTAAAGCAGCCTCAGGACCTGTTTCTCCACTGCCTCTTCCCTCTCAGAAGTGGTGGAAATGCATCAAGCAGGCGAGAGACTTGCAGTGCTGCTCTGCCCAGGGAGGAAAATGTGTGGTGTGAGATCAGTTATCACCCTGGGATGCTGAAGATGGGTCTCTGCTGCCACTCATGATGCTTCTCTCCATAAAGGGAGGCTCAAGGTGCAATGCTGTGGATGTACATCCAGTGTTTTTATTTTTGCTTGCCTGTTTTCTTTTTATAATTATTTTTGTTTCATTTTGACTTTTAAATACAGTACTTAAATGCCTTTTTTTTTTTTTTGCCATAGCATAATGATCCACCTGGTCTCTGGTTATTGTGCCACGAGGTCACAGAACTCCCCTAGGTTCTACATCATGTCATGCAGGTCTCTCTAGCACCATCCCAAAGGTCTAAGAGGGAACTACAGGCACCCGCTTAGACTACTGAATTTCTTTCCCTGAGGATCGTTCCAGCATCACCTATTTATTCTCCTAAAACACTCTTTTAGTTCTCTCGCTGGCACTAAAGTCTCTTTTCAGGCACTAAAGTTTCCTATATAAAATAAAATAAAAAGCAATCTGATCTCAATATTTTTTCTTATAAAAAAATATGTTTTTATTCCTGGTAGGGGTATTGTTTATAAATGGGGGATGGGGAGGGACCTAGCATGCAAACTAATTATACATTCCTTTCCTCCTCCTCCTTTTGCATTCTTGTGATTTTTGGTGTTCAAAAATCTTTTGTGGTCCAAAGTTACATGTTATTATGCTCCTAGTTGAAGCATCGCAATGAAGGACAGTAAATTTTGACTGTTGTAATGAGATAGGAAGCATGATCGAATGTGTAGGGACTGAGGCACTGCATGGTAGCTGCTGAAATGACTGCAAGGGAAGGCAATTTTCTACTTCATGTCCCTTTTCTCCATTCCTACTCATTTATATAGATTGTAAGTTCTTAGCATGTTCCTGTGAATCTACACAATGCCTTATACAATATTGCTTCAGTCTCAGTTGGAGCCTGTAGAGACCCTTGTCAGAGCATATAATAAATACTTACAAACAAATGATAATAAATTCTAATAGCAGTTAGTGCCGCATGAGGATATCACAGAGGCACTGATTGTTCTTTCATTACGCCGAGAAACAGAAACATTCAGGCAATCAACACAGTGAGTTCAAAGCTTGTCCATCAGCACTAATAATGTCACTTGTCACCAAACCTAAGCAGAAACCTGCCAGAGGAGGGAAGGGCAAATAGCTCCCACCTACCTGTAAAGCAACCCATCCCAACCCAGCCCAGATCATTTTTCCATGTGAAAATTTCAGGATTATTTTTTTTCCCTGAAAATAAACCACTGTTAAAATAAACCACAAATGCCACAACCCTCATGGCTCTCATTTTCCTCCTGCAGTCTGATCACAAGAATAAAGTATGAGTGCATGAAGCAGCTCTCCAGTCAAGCTGAAAGAGGAGGAGCTGACAAGCCAGGGAAATGTTCTCCTGTAACCTTGAACTTGTATTCACTTCCCTCTGAAAACAAGATGTCTCAAGGCAGACAGGGGTGGAGGTGAAGTACTTCACAACATCAATACCATGTTATAAATACCTCAGAACTGTGGTAGCCTGAAGGTTTTGTGGACTCCATGGAATTTAAAATCAACCTACCACAGAGTATTTCCTTTTCACACTGAAAAAGAAAATAAAAAAAAATCCAAGTTCAGCTTGTTGCAATTATAAATCATTGGAAAAAGAAGGCTAAACAAAGGAATAACTCCTGTTCAGTGCTTCAGTGCTTCAGCTGATGGAGAGATGAGCCAATAATCTGGGTGATACTCTAGAGAACTAGGGTAGGGCTGAGGAGCTATACTCAATTCCTGGCACATCCACAAACTGTATAATACCGGACAAGTCAGTAAGTCTGATTTGTTCCTCAGTATATCCTTTCTGAAATGGACACACTCCTATCCTACTTTACAACATAGCTGTGGGAATAAAAATCTTTAAAGTCCATTAAAAATGATTTGCACAGGCAGGAGGACTTCTCACTGTTCACAACACTCAGGCATCCTATCAGTTATCAGATGGAGGAAAAGGAGATATGACCCCAAAAGTTGTTGTGTCCTTTCTTCACATGCTCTATAGCATTTAGCACATGATAAAGTGCCTGGAAAACTGGGGTAATTCTGGAAATCTTGTGAAGAGTCTATATATGAAGGTGAATAAACTTCCTGTGAAGGGATGAATCTCTTGGTTTTTTTTTTTCTTCAGCTTTTTTTTTGGAACCATCCTGAGAGAAAAAGTGTTAAAATAAATACAGATAAATAAATAAATCCCCAGTTTCTCTGTTAGGAAAAGGAATGGAGACAGACACAGATAGATTTCATGAGAGCTCAAAAAACATAGATATGGGTGAGTGCCATGCAAAGGCAGGGAGATAGCAAACAGTATGAAAAACTTTCCTATCTCTGGTGGTGTGAAGAGTAGATGGGCTCGAGCAGCCCTGCTGCTTGGTTTCCCTGCTGTTGGCGTACACAGGGTCATGAAAAAAAAAAGGCCAGGTCCCCATCAAAGCTAGTAATTGAAGTCCAAGGTAAGAATAGAGAGGGATGGGATGTAATGGAAAACAGCATGAAAAAAATAGCTAAGTAAAAAAAAAATCCATAACCCACCCTTCCTTGGATTTTTACTATAGTTTTTGTTCCAAGGAAGAGTAATGAATATTAGAAAATTTGTTGGGGAAGGCTGAAAAAAGACAGAATAAAGGTTTTGGAGACAGGTTGAGTGTGGGAATCACATGATAAAACCTAGATGCAGCAGTGGACAGCAAAGAACTGAGTAAAAATAGAAAGGTTTTTAATCATGTGATTTAATCAAATTTCTGTTGGAAAAACAAGACAGAAACATTGAAGGTGACAGGATCTTATCTTAAGATAAGGGCGATAGTACTCTGCAGGTACTTACCTTTTTTCTAAAACTATTTTCAAACAGCAATGTAAGATGAACTGAGTCTTAACTATGAGACAAACAACAAGGTAGCATACCCAAATCTCCTAAGCCTCAAATCCACATCCAGCTATTAAGCTATATTGTCCTTTTACGTGTTCATAAATTCCTCTTGTTTTTATCATCCTGACCTCAAATGGTGTTTCTAAACATGTTATCTGATGGTGTAATGGAAGGGCTTCCTAAACAGAGGTCATGACAGGCATTTTCACATTGGAAATGTAGCACACAAATCAGTTCTGTTGCCTGACGAGGCTTTATAGAGTCCAGGAATCAGCACCTAGAGTAATTTCAGTGGCTGGTCTCCTTATTGGCATCCTCAAACTAGTTAGAACTGACCTGAAAATGAAACTAAAATTTTTAGGAAATTCATGAACACTTTTATTCACTGGGAGAAGAAAGAAGAGGGTAAGAATAAAAGCCAATGCAGTGTCTTTTGTCTACATTTAGCTCCTATAATAAAGACCCCTGAAAAATATGGGTTGGTGTCTCTTTACTGTTCTTATGACAGTGCTGCACAGATGGCATGTGATGGGAAAATTGAGACAGGTGTCTAACACAGACCTGCTGTAGATGAAGAGTGGTTAATAAGCAGGGTGCTAACATGCGTCATTCAGATCCATGTAATCAGACCAGACGCTTTATCAAATCCAGGATGAAGCTAAAGGCTTCACTTTTCTAGGCATCAAAAAAAAGATAAAAAAAAAAAAGATGCGTGAATGAGAATATATGCACAAAATCAAAATATGTGCACCCCTCTGTTGACATGAAAAGGACTAATTAATTATCTAACTTGTCACATCCTCAGCTATTCTGCATTCTGTCTCACATGCACATTCTCACTCTATCACATTTTTTTTTATAAGGATATAAAGCAAACTTTAAATTAAACACCTATAATGCTATGTCTTATATTAGGGATCACAACATTTTAAAGACAATGAGAGAAAGGAAGAAAGAAAGAAAAATTCAGAAAAAAAAAGAAAACCAAACAAAAGAAACATTGAAAAAAATGTCAAGGAGATGCATATAATCTTACAAAAACACATATTAAGACGGGAAATAAATAGGTAACATGCATATATGCCCACACACATACTCTCACAAATCCCATCTTGGGCTAATAGTGGTTTACAGATGTATCTAATATTTCTGGTTAAAAGTTATCCACTAATAACTCTCTTTCTCTAAACTTCTAAACTCTTGTTTCCGAAATAAACAGAGCATCAGGCAGCTGTCCTGTCTTGTTATTCATGTTTAACGACAGGCAGAAAATCAGTCACTTCTAAAAAAAAATAAATAACCCTTTCCATTTATTTTAGTTCTAGAATTCTGTTCTGATTTAGCTGTGTTTTCCTTATCTCATCACGCTTCTGCATTTATGTCCTTAGCCTGCCCTTATTTCACATCGCTCTGCTGCTCACTCTTTGCCATACCTTGTTGAACTCATGGACAGCACCACCACTGAAATACAACAGAGTCCAACAGCTTATATTTCCCACTGGCTAATGTGCAAGGGTTTAGTACTTTAGGATCAAATGAAACCAAGATAAAAATTAATGCAGGATTTACTTTGCAAAATCCCAAACTTGCTTCTTTGGCTTGACTTAGTTTGTACTCACTATGGGACAAAGAGTTTTTCTGTTTCTGTCAACCGAAAACAATTGGATAATACACATACTAAGAATGCTATTTTTTTAGAGTTTCTTAAATGGAGAAACAGATATTTCAGTGCAGAATCCCAGGAGATCCAACTCAAACTTTCAAACTGCAATTAAAAATATAAATAAACACTCCCCCCTGGTTTTAGAGTAAACCAGCTCAAAAAAATAGAGCTCCATGGAAAACTGAGATAAAGTAATGTTATAAAAAGAAAGAAAAGGAAAAAAAATTCACATTAATTAAAAAATCCCCCCAAATCTGAACCAATCCACCTTTTGTATTTTTAAAGTAGCTCTGAATTTTCATAATCTTAAAAGTACAACTGTGGCCATTTAGTCTAACAACCTCCAAAACACTCAACTATTAATTCAGCTTCATAATTCCTGCATCAAGCCCAGTAACCTGAAGATGAACTGATCTGTGTCTCATAGAGAAAAAATTATATATTATTTTAAGGTTTCCAGGGACAGGTAGTCTACAAGCAATGATTTGACAGTTACTTACCAAATTGTTAAAAAAGAGCACGTTTATTTCCTCTTTCAATTGCCTGTTCCCCATCTTCCAGGTCCTAGTTTTCATTATACCTTTCTGTGAGATTAAAATATGATTTTACAAGTGGAAGATGACTTCTCTTGTAAACTTTCTTCTTGTTTTAATATACATGGCTGCATCTGAAAATATCGTCTCTATCACCAAAACCTGATGAAATACGATACAGCTTTAAGGCAAAACCAGATATCTTAGTCACAATTTTTCATAATATCTTCATAGGTTGTGAGCAGTACTTAGAACTGTCTCTGGTTTTTCTTTTCATCACCTATTTTGTTAGCATTCCTTTTTTAGGAATTCTCATGTTTTCTATATCTTTTGAAAGAAATAAACTCAAAAGCAGGAAAACGAGAAAGATTATTAGTTTTGATCACAAAGTAAGAATGTCATTGTTTTTGCTGGGAACAGCAGGGACTGTCTCACGTGCGAGCTTCACAATAGATTAGAACCAGGAGTAGGGATCACAGTACTTCCTCATTACCAGTTATAGATTTGCAGGCTATGCTGACTTTTTCTGATTTTTCAAGTAAATTTTGCAACCTCTAATGAAAAAGTGTCTCTTTAAATGTAGGTAGTACCTAAGCATACACTTTACTTTCCATCAGGTATTTTGCATGTAATCAATGTTTAGAACTAGTTTGAAATATATTTTGCACACCACATACACTTAGGTTTGGAACAGCCAACAAAGGAAAAATAGCTGTTGGAGCACACACACACAGAGCACACATACAGAGAAAAACAAAGACAGACTTGTTATAAGGCAGAGGGCCCATACTTTTGATACAATCATCAGCCTGGCTTTACGTTTACATCAGAGCAAGAGAAAAAAAGACAGAGGGATCACAACAGTACACTAATCTGATCTTATTCTGGCTCTTTCTCTGCAAAAAAAGAGACCATTTCATAACATCTGAGAGGCACGTTTTTTCATATCTATCTAAGCACTCTTTATCCCGAGCCATGTGGTTCAATTCTGGCTTGAGATGAGATGTCAGCCAAACAAGGGACAGTAGCATATAAGGGATTCAGACTCAGGAGAACAGCCTGCTTCCACTCTAATTGCGAGACACACACAGAAAGAGTTTCTGATGGCTTGGGTATGACACTGCCATCAAATGCTGCCTGTACTGCAATTTTTTTTTATTTATTTATTTTTTCTGTCCCTGGATTATATAAATGTTCTTTACAACTCATCTGAAACATAATCCTTGCTTTCCTGTTTATGCAGAGTAAAAAGCCTCAAACTGAATCATAACAAACACAACATCCTGCTTTCACTGGTTGCACGAGACATTTAGAGACTTGGAAAAATGTCTGATCCTACTTTATAGCAAAGCACTGCAAACTAGCACACCAAAACAGAGCCCACTCTGAACAGGCAGAGAAATTTGCAGGCATTTTTCTTGGGGAACGGATGGGAAGGGTCCTGCCACTCCATTCCCCTCTTCCAAAAAGGAGAAGAAGAGATGGGATATCCAAACAGAGGTCTCTCCACTGGAGTATCTGAAGAGTACAGACATCTAACCTGGAAGGAAGTCTTCTGTTTCTTACCTGCCTGGAGCTGTCTCACTCCCCAAGAAATCCAGAGACTTCCCTTGAATGATTAGTTATTTATTGTCTTGGACACAGTATCTCTGGAAGACACCTACACTTCCCTCAGATCAATAAAATCAAAACTCAACAATGTACTCTATATGGTGGGCTGTAATTCTAGCTTAGCTTGACTTACTTCATGAACTATTGTGACTGTTTTACAGCAGGTGAACATCTAAGACCATAGGAACTGAATTCAGAGGGTTAACATCTCCCTCTGGCAGAATTATTTTCTCTTTAAAATGGGAATATACTATTGAATCAACCATTCCTACTGTTTTTTAACAGTATGAACCACATGGAGTGGTGGTGGCATCCTCAGAAACAGATTTGGGTAGGGAGTAAGGTTCATTCTTTTCCCTCCCAGTCACTAGGCAGGACATGTAGGGGCAAAAATAGTGTATTTTGCTAAACAGTCACTACTTCAGAAAGATATGTTTAGCATAAAAAGAGGGGACAGAAAGAGTGAAAAGATCCACAATTGTATTTTGCATATGTTTCAGGTATAGCTTCATAACAGACTATTAGCAGCTTTGAGGAAAAAAAAAATATTATAAACAGTTGGTTTAATTTTTATAATGGAGGCTGAGATTTTTTTGCCACCTTCAGAAAAACATCATTCTCTTCAGAAAGGATGAATTTGTTTCTTCTTAAACTGCCTAATGAGATGAACAAATATCACAAAACAATAATTTCTTCTAATTATAGGAAATGTAGAATAAATTAGAGCAGAGAAATATCTATTTCTCTTTTCTGTACAGTAGCATTTTCAGTGTTCATCAACTTTGCCCCTAAGGCAGAAATGGAGTCATGCATGATCAATTTATCTTACAAGTCTTCCAAAATAGTTCCCTGTCTCCATTTAGTGCTGTCAAGGTTTGTTCTAATCTGCCATTTCAGACAAGACTTAGAGCTTCCACACTTTGATTCTTTGGTTGAATCAGGATTAAAGTTTTCATTGCTTGTTTGTAATGAGGCAAGTTGTAGCTCTAATTATATAACCAATTTGCTGCAGTTAACTCTTGAAAAGAACAGCCACAGTCCAGTCAGAGGTTCATTTCATGTTGATGAGGTCTGTAGCCAATGCACACAGTATAAGTTGAAAGTCAATGGCATCTGGGTGCCTAAAACTGACATGGCTTTGAAAAATTCAATGATAATCATTGAATGACTGGAAAAATAGACACAGATAACAGTGACCGCTTAAGGCTAATGTAAGGAAATCCAAGTCTCTCTGTGTGTTTTTCTTTGCGTTAATGCTGTTCTGAGATCAGACTCAGAGGGATTTCATTAAAAGACCCAAGCTTGTTAAGATCTAGCCTCCGAGTAATGCATCAATCAATTTTAAGGGAAAAGAGACCTTCTGATCACCTGCATTACACAGACAGCAGAAATACACACTTCACTTTTTATTAGAACCAATAACGTAATACAAAATTCATAACTTCTATGAAGATACCTTGTCTTCTTCAAAGGACTCCTAAATATGGCACCCAAAAATGAAAAGTTCATTGGTAAATTGCCCCAGTTTTTAATTCTCTTATTATTATAAAGGAGTAACTTGTTTTTCATTGATTGTTGCTCGCTTCAGACTCCAGATTTGGGATTTTCTTTTGTCTTTAATGATATAGCATTAAAAGGACATACACATTTCTGGATAACTTCTTGTGTCAATATTCTTATGTCCAGATCCAATTGTTTCTTTATTTTCACTAAATAAATTTCGATTGGATTTTTTCAGATCCTCATCGTAAGTCCTCATAAGTCTTAATTTCTCAGATTCTGGGGGAGAATTTTGGACAGAAGATAGCAGATGGCAGTTACTTCTTTGGATCAATATTTTGTCCAGTTTACTATTTCTATATACCAGCCATGACCTTTTTGGAAATCACTATTCTTTCAAGGTGTGGTCCCACTGTTCACATGTGCAGTCCTCACTTTTCAGTCTCAGATAGACTATGCTTTGCTCTAATACTGTACAGATTGCTTGACCACAGTAGTCCTATAACATTATTGACTCGGTACTGGTGGCTGAATATTATTATTAGTCAATCCTCAGCTCTTTATATTATCAACAAAGCTCTCTGCAGTAATATTTTCTTCCAGTTCATTGACAAAAACTATCTGTGAAGAATGTTTTAAAAGCACCGTAAATAATTTGTGATATCTCACTTAGTGTGCCAGGCATATACGTGTGTGTATCTGCGAGTACTTTCTAAATATACATTATTTTGCTGTTGCTGTTTGATGTGCAGAATCAAGTGCTTTGTTAAAGTACTGTGCAATGTGTAATGGGGTTGTTGTGGAAAAAAGACAATGGCAAAGTTAGGTTTACTATCAGTTAAGAGATACTTCTTTTTTAATTCAAGTGTTTGAATGGTGGTAAATTTTCTACTGCTGCAAGTGAAAGGCTTCTGGAGCATCCTTGGGACATTCTTCAGAATACAGAAAAGGAATAAAATATTTCAGAGACCAGTGCAATTGCTTACTTTGTTTCTGCTTGTTGGCAGCTTAACACTGCAAACATGAAAACCACTCTTGCATCTTTTCAGAGTTTCACTGTGCTTCAGAAATTCTTCCCTGAGACAGCCAAAGTAAATACACAAATATATTCTAACCCAAAATAAAAACCCACACTTACATATTGGAGTTGTTTCTTCTCTTCTCATTGAGGCTTCATAGTCAACTCTTTTACTGACAAAAAGAGCTTGGCCCTTTGAATTGGGAGAGTTGTGACTCACATTTTAAGATCCAGAGCATCTTTACTCTGGCCTTCAACATTTTGTGGGGCACAACAACAGGTACAGATGAGAAATTTATTCCCTAAAAAAAAAAAAAAACCAAAAAAAACCAAACCAACACAAAAAACCAAACGAAACAAAAACAACAACAAAAAAGGAAGCATGAGAGATTTGGAGTGCAGTTTGTTATGGAACAGTTTGGCAACTTTGTCTATGGGATTTTCTGGCAGTAAGCATAGAAATAAAAAGGATAAAATATTTCCATGTAAGGCCAGAAAAGTGTTTATTAATACACAGAAAGCTGCACTCATTAAATCTCACTTGATAGGGAATCAGAACAACCAAGTCAAAAAGACATGAGCCTAAAATGCCCTTTGAAAAACTTGTATCACCTACATATAGCAAAGTGAGTCATGTGATCCCTCACTTCAGCTCTTGGGGTGGTCTTGCTGGGATTTACTTCCTAGATTTGTGTGATTCAGAGAAAAGGAATCCTTACACTAATTTTTCCTATGCTTGTTGGACTACCCTGATTTCAGCTGAGATTCTGGAGGTGATGGTACAATGTGCCTTGTTATAATAGACTGATATTTCATGCAGTCTTCAGGGAAGTGGGAATCTTAAGATTCAAATATTTGGTTCTAGATTATTTCTAACATTTACTGAGGAAATGTTTAAATACCCTTGAGACCATAATAGCAATCTTTTTAGAAGTCTTCCTTTATAATCCTCTGATTTTGGTATCTTGCCTGCAAAGCATACTTTCTACTAGACAGGCAGAGTGGCTTTCCAGTATTTGCCAAAATAATACCACTCTCCTGGACTTTGGAAGTGGAGCATTCAGAACATCTCCAAGCCTTTTCCTTCCTGTGCAGATGCTTCTCACCCATAAGCCCCAACAGCCAAGCAAAAGGGTTTTCCTTTCAAATTGTGTCCCCAGCTGCTTTGGAGAGAACAGTAGGCTCAATCTCTATTTCACAGAGGTGCCTTGTGGCAGCCTCCATGCTTATGTTCAAGCTAGAGAAAGAATTTTAGACATCCTTTTGCTTGACACTCCCCAGTGTTGCCACCTCTGAGCTGCTGTTTGTTGTGTCTCTCAATCTAGGAGCTCAACCCTCCAGCACTCATAAAGATGAGTCTTGCTTCAGCACAGCCAGCTCCACCACAAGACAAGAAAGTTTAATTTTTAGGCCTAGGACAGCAAATAGGTCCATTAGCTGGATATGGACCATGCCTTTCAGATATCCAGAAAACAAACAGTGGTGAAATATTTGGACATTTCATGAAGCTTTGGACATCATTGACTGTTGGAAAAGTAAGTCTGAAAGACGGAATACCGTCATGCCTGTTTGTACCAGCAGTGTATTCATCCTGCTCTGTGCATTGAATGAGACCATGTGGATTAGTACTTAGAATAGAGTGAAGATGTTTTCAGCTCTCCCCTGATTATTTCCTTCATTTTGAAGTTGCGGTGAACTCTATTGCTATGTCACATTCCCAGATACTGTATTTTACTTACTGGTACTGAATGGCTGCCTATGTCAGCACAAGTTACAAAAACAAGTGGGATCTTTTCTGGCAGATTTTCAGGATACAACCTCTGATGGTTGTAAAGTGCTAAAGCACAAAGAGCATATGAAATGGTGAATGTGAAATGTGAATTCTCACTATTTCTTGATAAGTTATGTTTTTTCTCCCTATAGAAACCTTGCCATGCAAAACAGTGAATAACAAGTAAGATCCACATTACAGTTGCATAATAAAGCACTGATCACCTGTGGCACTGGCAGGCTGCAACAGTGAGCAAGCCATGTGGCAGGGTAATGCTTTCAGAACTGTTAGCAGAAAACAAGAAATGAGTATTTATTTTCATTGATTCTCTCCTTTATGGATGCTGGTCACTGGGAGAATATCCACTAGCTGGCTGTCATAAGCCTGCTGTGTTTCACCTGAAGCTTTTTCAGATTAGAGTCTGTGTTGTGTTGGCTGCTCTCTTATTATTTGTCCTATTGTTGGAATGGATTACCTGATATGGCATTACTACTCAAGACCAATGGGATATTGGTTGCAGATGTCCCATCACTGGAAGTGTTTAAGGTCAGGTTAAGCAGGGCTTGGAGTAACCTGAAAGTGAAAAGATGTCCTCAGCAATGACAGGGGCAGTGTACTAAATGATATTTTTTCCAACCCAAACCATTGTATGATTCTATCACTCTTTGTCTGCAAGTCAAAGTTAAGAGAGGAGGACTCATGTGTCACTTCCTATGACTGGTGCACATTGCTGCTTATACCCTGTCTGCAAAACTGGCTGTAGATGAAGTTCAATAATTCATGCTGTGTTCTGGAAGAATGGAGCTCAGTTCCTCCTGATTGGATGTTGTCTTACCAGGATGCATTTATCCCAGCCCTATTGCTTGTGTAGAACATGTATAGTTTTGGCTCGGTCTTGTAGGGCCTGGGTATATTCCTGTGTCTGTGGATTGGATAGTACACCTCAGTTATATATCTCCCGCACTGGAAGGCTCCACACTTAATGCTACTTAAGGTTTTTGAGAAATTTTTGTGATACCTATGAGAGGTAGAGCTGATCTTGTTACCAGACCCTGAACAGCACTGAGCTGAAAATGGAGATATACCAAAAGACCAACTGTATCTTAAGTGTACTTTTGGAAAATGGAAGATGAACAAGGCTAAATATCCGTCCTGAAAATGTACCTTATTTGTAATAGTATATCTGTGATGAATTTTCAAGAATTACAGTGGAATTGGAAAGTGATGGCTGTTATCAGTCCACAAACACATCTAAAAACTAGAAACGTTGACAGGGAATACATTGCTTTTAGCCACTGCCTTTTGGCAGCAGATCAGATTAGATATATGAGCCACCCAAATTACACACTTGCCCAGGTGGGCATTAGCGGAACCATCTGGCAATTAGAAGTCTCTGGGGCAGTCAATCCAACTTTGAGTTGGATTAACTTGGAAGTTTCAAATGTTTCCATTGCTTTTTGATAGTCAGAGGTTTTTTTGGCTCTTGTGAATCAGCCAGCCATTTGATCTGGGATAGAAAGAATTATTCAGTTATTTGTCTTCAGCTTTCCATGAGGTCAGTCTAAATAATCTGTTTTAGAGATATATTGAGCAAGTGTATATGCATGGCTCAAATCCAGCCAATTTTGGGGATGAATAAGTTGGTTGAGCATGCAGAGAAGATCTGTAACAATCTTGGAGCTTTATGCGGTGTGGCAGACTGTGGGCAATTTTGGACAGAAAGTACCCAGTGTTGTTAATTCACAGAAACAGTTTAGCTATTGCTGTATTTCAGCAGTGACAAAAGCTCCCACAGCCTCACCATAGGCCCTCTTGA
This sequence comes from Scolopax mira, assembly GCA_004320125.1. Classification (NCBI taxonomy): domain Eukaryota; kingdom Metazoa; phylum Chordata; class Aves; order Charadriiformes; family Scolopacidae; genus Scolopax; species Scolopax mira. The sequence goes on from BJBW01004004.1 coordinate 200,200, forward strand.
TAACAACTGACAAAATCTGTATCTTCCAAATACATTATATCATTAGATGAAGTGGACAAAAACAAAACAAGTATGTTTATGACTTAGCCTGAGGAGATAATTAACTTCTGAGTGCTGAGATCCTTGATTGCATTCCTAGCATGATCTTAATTGGAAGTCTGAACTTGTTAAAGGTTGTAGTGTTTGGAGGATATCTGAAACGGTTCACTGAGAAATTGTTTGTTCATAAATTTTAAAGGTAATCCAGTCAAATACCTTTTCCTTTGCCTTTGTTGTAATTGTTGTGGTTGATGATGTTGATAAAAATAATCTATTACAGCAGCAGCAAAGGCACCAGACTATGCAAAGGGAACATGTATCAAAATATATTAAGCCACTTCAGGGGATTTCATAAGAAGTAATAAGTTTTACAAGAAAAGGCTGAATACATACCAGATGATGTTACTTTGAAACCTGCATTGCTGTTTCAGAGTGTGGTACAGCACTTTTCTCTGCTGAAACTATTGACCCCTTGTGTGTCTTCAGCGAGAATTTTCATGATCTAAGTATTTTGCATGGAACTATGTTATGGTGTGCATGCAGTACAGTAGGTTGCTAGTGTAAAATGAAAATGCAATTCTATTCTGCTGATTTATCCTGCTGTTAGATGTGGAGGCCCTGGACAGAGATGAAGTTATCTCAAAAAACTGAAATGCTGAATTTATGGTTGGGCAATTACATGTTTGATATTTTAGAACCAGCTGTAAGTCTTTCTGTTGACCTGCTGGACTAGCTGAACCCTATTAGGTACTGGCATTGATAAAAGGTCTATGAGGCACAATGTATTTCCATGCAGGGACACTAAAGCTACGAGCAAGTAAGGGTACAGACAGTAAAGCTGCTATGACATGGTGCTCCAGTCACAGAAGAACTAATTAGCTCTGCTGAGACACAGACTGTAATGGCCTGGGATGACCCAGCACTGCTTCCCGTATATGCACTAGACTGCACATTGTGCTTTGTGGATCTATCCTCAGAAGGCTGAAAGATGTATTAAAGGGCAGATTGGTGAGGAGAAATAACAAGCCATATCTTCAAGATAACTGCAATAGCAACAAAAGCTCCAAAAAATATATTCAGAAATTATTTAGTTATGGTATTTTTCTGAGGCCAGCAAAAATCTCTGCCCTTTATCTGTCCCAGTTATAGACACTTGCCTACCAGGTGCAGGAGTCCCAACTCTCTGTATGGTCAGCGCCTTGGCATGGTTGATAAGGGTATCTGGACCACAGGTTATTTTTTCTTCTCTCCTTCTAGTTGCAGGCAGTGAAACTGAGAAAAACAGGTAGGCCCATGTAATACATGGCTCTGTGGCTCGGGTGATTGACAAAATTTTGGATTTTTCAGTAATGAAATGGCCTAAATGGGACCAGGCTTGCTGGCGTCAGGAGGGATTCACCTTTCTTAAAAGGGCAAGAGGGTTCGTTAACAGGGCTTTAAACTAGGCTTCCAGGGTTCGTTAACAGGGCTTTAAACTAGGCTTGAAGTGGAGGTGGATGATATCAGGCTTGCCCATGACAAGCGGTAGGTTGGCATACCAAGGTTAGAGGGACAGGGTGCCAGTGAGGGCCCTTAACCTGTTGCTGTGAGATATGTTGACTACACTGTAGCACACTTGAAGTCTGACAGACATGAGCTGGGGCTCCTGAGGTAATAGGAGGCAGCAGAGAAACACTGGGGAAATACCTCGAAGGAATTAAGAGGTGTTGCTCTAAGAAGGTGACAAGGCCGACAGCCCAGCTGAAGTGCTTCTACGCTAATGCACACAGCATTGGCAACAAGCAGGAGGATGTGGAAGCCACCATGCTATTAGAAAGACCTAGTTGCCATTGCTGAAACTTGGTGGGATGAATCCCATGACTGGAGTGTGGCTATGGGCCATTCAGAAGGGACAGGTGAGGAAGGTGGGTCAATGGGCTAGTCCTGTATGTTAGGGAGTGTTTTGATTGTCTAGAGCTTAATCATGGTGATGAGAGTGTTGAGTGTTTAAGGATAAGATTCAGGGGGAAGGCTAACAAGGCAGATGTCATGGTGGGAGGCTGTTATAGAGCACCCAACAGGCCGATGAAGAAGCTGAGGAAATATTCTATAAGCAGCTGGGACAAGTCTCACAATCCCTACCACTTGTTCTTGTTGGGACTTAACTTACCAGATTTGTGCTGGAAATACAATATAGCAGAGGAAATGGTGTAGAAAGTTCCTAGAGTGTGTGGAAGATAATTTCCTGACACAGCTGGTGAGGAAGATGACTAAGTAAGGCATCCTGTTAGACCTGTTGTTTGTGAACAGAGAAGGACTTGTAGGTGATGTGACAGTTGGAGGCTATCTTTGGCATAGTGACCAGAATGATAAGAGTTTTTGGTTCTTGGAGAACTAAGAAGGAGGGTTAGTAGAACTACTACCTTGGACTTCAGGAGAGTGTACTTTGGTCTTTTCAGGAGTCGGGTTGACAGAGCTAAATGGGAGGCAGTCTTGAAGGGCAAAGAAGTCCAGGAAGGCTGGCCATTCTCCAAGAAGGAAATCTTTAAGGCACAGGAGCAGGTTGTCCCCATATGCCAAAAAACAAGCTGGTGGGGAAGAAGACTGGCCTAGATGAACAAAGAGCTTTGGCTGGAACTCAGGGTAAAAGAGAGTTTATGGCCTTTGGAAGAAAAGGCAGGCCACTCTGGAGGACTGCAAGGATGTTGTGAGGCTATGCAGGGAGAAAATTAGATGGGCCAAAGCCCAACTAGAACCTTTTCTGGTTATTCCATAAAAACCAATAAAAGATCTTTCTATAAATACATTACCAGCAAAAAGAAGGCTAACATCCTTCATTATATGTGGGGGGAAACACAGTGACAAAGAAAGAATGAGGAAAAGGCTAAGGTACTTAATGCCTTCTTTGCCTCAGTCTTTAACTGTTCTCTGGGTACCCTCAGTCCTTTGAGCTGGAAGACAGGGACAGAAAGCAGAATGAACCCTCCATAATCCGAAGGGAAATGGTTAGTGCCCTGCTACACCACTTAGATACACACAAGTCTATGGGTCTGGATGGGATCCACCCAAGGTTACTGTGGGAGCTGGTGGAAGTGCTCACCAAGCCACTTTCCATGTGGCAAATGACAGGACAAGGGCTAATGATTTTAAACTAATAGAAGGTAGATCCAGCCTAGATGCAAGGAAGAAATTTTTTATGCTGAGGGTGTTGAAACACTCGTACAGATTGCCCAGAGACATGGTAAGTGCCTCATCCCTGATAACAACCTGAGCAAGGCTCTGAGCAACCTGATCTAGTTGAAGATGTCCTTGCTCATTGCAGGGGGTTGGGCTAGATGATCTTTAGAGGTCCCTTCCAACTCAAGTCTATGATTCTATGGTTTTATGATTCTATAAATTGAAATGTATAAGATGCAGAATATAAATACATATCTAAAAGTGTTATTGAATATATGCAGAGACCTCATGACCATCTTATGCTAAAAAACTGACTTTGTCTGAAAGCTTTGGAGATTAAGGAAATAACATGACAAAGTATGTCAGGAAGGAAGGCTAGAGGAAGAATGGCATCAGAAAAGTGGGCATCAGAAAAGAGGCATCACATTCCTCATGCCCAGGTACCTGAATTACACTTGACACAGCAGTCTGCTGTAAGAATGTCTGCTCCCATTCACTTGCAGAGATCATATAGAAAAAGAAAAAGAAGACTTGAGTTTTCACATAAAAAAAATTAGCACCAGTGATAGACAATGAACTGCAAGGATGGAAGCTATTGGAGCAGAAAATAAACTATGGAGCTCTCAAGGGAGCAAAGACGCTGTGTGAGGAAACAAATACATTGTTCTGGAAGTCTTCAAAATGAAAAACTTGTGCATCTCTCTGAACGGAGCAAGTGCTTATTGTCACAAGGATGTGGTACAAGGCAGGGTCCCTACTCAGGTAAATGAGAAGGGAAAAAGTAGAAGACCTGAGTTGGATTAGCCTAAAAATAGTTAACAAACTGTAGCATCAATAAACATTAAAAAAAGACATCCACGGTTTGTAATGTGGTCAGTTCAGCATGTCCAAATGATTGTTTAGCTGTTTTCCAGAAAAGAAAGACATTAAAGAGCCTGGGACATATGCAGAACAGAATAGTGAGATAAAACAACTAACTTTCAGGCAAAAGCTGAAGACATTATTTTATAGGAAAAAAACCCCATGCAAATAAAATTAAGTGAAAGATGCAGAAAGTACCCTAAAAATCTAGGAGATGTAGAGAATAGCAGATGTTGCAAAATGTTACAGATCTGTGCATTCAGAGTCCTAACAGGTGTGGGGTGAGAAACATCCTTTGAGAGGTGTCTCAAATGTATATACAAGCCTAACCTTTCCTTGCTGCTGCTCCTGCCCAGGCTGATGGGGTGGGGAAAATGCTGTTGGCAGAAGAACACCTCAGGGAAGGTAAAGAAGTGGAAAGACAAGATGACCGACTGGCAGTGGAGCTTTGGGTGCTAAAATATCTCATTCAGGCACCACTTTCATCTTCTAAATCTAATCATTTGCCCTGCAGGCTATGTGTATGCATGTTATCTGTATGCCGTACAAGGTGTAATATATATTTCGCTATTTACTGCACGCCTGTTTTATTCTTTGGTAAATCTTTTAAAGTTATTTATGATAAGAAAAAGGTTTCAGATTTCAACAACCTCTGAATACCAAGCCACTAGCGCAATATTTTTTGATGAGATCTTCCATCATTCTCCTCAGAAACACAAAGGAAAGGAAATGGTAGAAGAAAATTCACTTCTTCCCAAATCCTCTCAACAACTGCACTGAGAGCAATGGGGACTGCCTTGGAATAGCCAGGTGGGGGTTGGTATATTTTAGATGTGTTTCTTTACCATAGAGCTTGTAGCTGTGAATGGAACAGAAATTGTACCCTGTTTATGTTTGATATATTGTCAAAAATTGCAAGAGCAATGGGTTTTGTGCCTTCTTTCTTCCAGAGTTGGGTTGCATGGGTCAGTAGATAGTTCTACTGGCATATCCTTATTGACTTTAATATCCTTGTGAGTTTCTCATGAATTTATTGTTACTTATAATTTTCAAAGAAAATGCTGAGTAGAAAATCTTCTATATGTCCAAAGTTAGGCCTTTATTCCCAGCAGTTTAAAGTTGTGTTACTATTGAATTTTGAATTACCCCAGCTGAGGATTTTGTTCATGGTTTCTTTACAATTATTTACTTGTTCTATTTATTTCTCCAGATCATCTCTCTTTGTTAAATTCAAGGGCACAGCCTAGAATTTAAATTAAAAAGCTTTGTTTTCAGTGATAATATTGGGGTTTATTAAATTCAAGTTTTGCTGCAGTGGATAGTATTTATACAATTTTCCTGGAGGAAGTTAAAAATAGCTTTCTGCTCCTTAGGGTTTAAGGGTCTGCTTTTGCCTGTGTTGTTAGCTTGGCTTGTTGTATTTTTAAAACATGGTAAGGAAAAAAATAAATAGAAAGGGGAAAGTTTGGCCTCTCTCTCCCCTGTACCTTTTTTGTAATTGAACATGAAATAAAAGCAATTCAAATTGGCAGATAGCACTGTGTTCTGGGTGGTGCAAAGTGCCAGAAACTGTGTTTTGCTTGCACACAATTTGTTCTTTAATAGTTCTTTTTATTTTTCACTCATAACAACAAAAGTGAACTATTAAAAATCAAATGTTGAGATGAATGGAACTAAACAAAAACATGCCGAAGGCAACAGGCAGGGTTTAACACTCTGTAACTTTTATCTCTCTGGTGTTTCTCTTTGATGGTTAACATGGCAAAAGAATTCTCACAACATTTCTGAATCCTGATCACTTAGCTAATAACAGCAAGAACATGACTGTGCGTTATTTCTACTCTTGAATCCCTCTAGACATGGTTCCTTACTTACCTCTTGATTTTCACATGGCATTGCTCATCATCAAAGATTTAAAAAGAAAAATAGGAAATGCCTATGGAATCAGCAGATGATTCAGGTATATTATTATTATTATTATTATTACTACTGTTACCAATTTTTTGTTCATCAGTGGTAACATGGGAAACCAATCAAAGGTCAACATTCTGACCTAAGATACAGCAAATAGATCCTCAGAGGGACACAGGACTATGTAAATTAATGTAACTGTGATGGTTTAAACCAGTTAAGATTCTTTACTTATGACAAGCTCCAGACAGCCAGGTGAGGGGCAGACAAGTAAATGGAAAATTGAGAATGTTTCTATAGCCATTAATATAGCCTTTGCTCCACAGGCTCCCTAGCCACTCTTAGTCCAATACATCACAGGGGTTTACAGAGGAGTAATGAAGTCAGGACTCAAGAGATTGCTGGTACTATTCTCAAAATAATATTCTCAAAGGTTTTGTCAGTTTTGTCTCTGTGGGGAAAAGGTGTTTTGTGAAGGCGCTGAGTTGAGGCTCAAAAGATTTGCACTTCATTCCTAGTTCATCATGGAGTTTGATCTTGGGGAATAATCTGTTTTCTTCATGTGAAAATAGGAATGCTAATAATAAGCCTTTACCTGCTCTGTAATATGAACAATTTGGGCCACAGCATCCCTACATCTGTCTACAAACAGAAAGGGATACACATTTAACTGCAATCTTCATTGGCTGCTGTAACACAAACCATCATCAGGAAATGAAAATCACAGAAAAATGAAATACTGTAAAGGTGGTTTTTTTCTACCACTTCTGTCCATTCAGTACAACAAAGGCAAACAGAGAGTTTTGCTCCTGTCTCTGGAAGTATTTTGTAAAAGAAGAAGTGAAATCATGGTCAAAGGTGAAAAAGATTTATAAATATGAAGTGAGCTGATGTTTTCAGTCTCCTATGAAGTCAGTTGCTTTCTAGTTTTGTCAAGTGCTAATGTTTACAAGGGAAATAACATGCAGCTTTGAAGGCTTCTGTTAGAGCCTTATGACTTTTGTATATATATAAGATTAGATTTTACTGCTTCATATCAACACTGTGATAGTATATAGAGATATAGGTATGATCCACAGCCTGTACATAAAATCTTTCTGCCTCACTTATGTTTGAACCTTGGGTGTCTTTTTACTATGGAGTTAGGCTCCAAATTTTCCAGAACTAGAGCTTTAACTCCATTTCTAGGTGGGGAAAGCAAACCAAATTCTGTATCTTTACTGACAAATTGAACAGAATGAGGCATAGAGTGCTTGTGTATGATCACTCACCCTGCTAAATTGTTAGCAAACTTGGTGACATGGGTTCAGCAGATGCCCTGCAACAAACATTGCCTAAGCACAGTAAGGGTTTAACACAAGCCAAGAATCATCTCCAATATCTACTTTGGGTTAGTCTCTCCTTTTTTGGTGAGAGCTGGAAAGTTTATCTGTATGAAGGTAGGCTGTATCATACCATGCCTCAGTGTTAGAGAGTTGTCCTTAGCCTGTTTTGTTTACTGCTACAGAAACAGTAAGTTGTTCTTTCCAGTCTGGGAGAAGCGACTCCTGAAAGATTTGAGTAGGGGATTTGCCATCTGAGCATCTCTCAACTGATAATGAAGTCATGTTAAATATCTGTGCAACACAATCCTGAAATGTAGGTGTGGGAGTGACATAGGTTCACTTCTTAATAAAAATCAAGTAGATTTAAAATGGTCCAGACAGATATTTCCTTAGGTGCTTCCAGAGGTTTCTAAACATCTGCCATGATTAAGACTATACAAACTACCCAAGTAACATATTCTAGAGCTGAATTAGCCTTTGAAATGGATTTTTTTTTTCTTGTCATTACCACTTTATAGTAATTTTCATTCTTCAAATGAAGAAAGTTCTTAGAAGTAAAAAGTTCAGCAGCCTATTGTCAGTCATATGTGTATCCAGGATCATTATTACTCTTTCTTAGCCTGGTAAAATTTCAGAAGAATAAGGGAAATGGAAAACAAGAAAGAGTTACAAGAAGGAATTGGAAGGATGGCAGCTTGTAATGTGTAGCAGGAACCATGTATTATATAAGATGAAAATAAAACTTGGACAAGGCTATATTTTGGGGTTCTAGTTGCAACATAAAATACCCTTCCTTTTTGCTTTTCTCGCTTATTTTGATGTCAGCAGAGCCCCAAGGTATATTTGTAGCTTTGAAATTCACAAATATCTTCTCTTTAAAGCATTCAGTTTTAAAAGGGGCACATTTGTAAGTAGTAAAAAAATATCTCCATTGTGAAATATCTATTATTTGTAAGTGCTTGGATTAATTTATTGGATTTTATGGGTAAAAGAAATGGAAATTGTTTCTTATATTAAAAATTAATATTTTACATCCAGCTGTGTCTGGCTGGGCAATAAATCAGCTCCTTACAATTACTTATTTGTCAGCCAGCATGTTAGTTCAAAAAGCTAGGGAGCTTGCCTGTGGATCCTGCTCTACTTGAAAGGCAGTGAGAGTTCAGGTCAAATCAATTCGAGCCACAGTAATTAAGAACAAGATTGAAGATCCTTCCCCACCTACGTAGTAAGCATCTGGAGTTGCTTTTTAGGATGGATCCACTTCTCAGCAGCAGCAGAAAATATTGCAGACAGACCACATTACTTAGGAAGAGCTTTTTTAAATGCTTGAGAGGGTTACACATGAACCAAATACTCAGACTTACCTCATAATAAATCTGAGTACTTCATATTTGTTAAGCAGAAAAAACATTTTATCTTTTCAGTTTTTCTATTTACAGATGAATATCATGTAACCTTCAGAGGATGTATTTACAGAGTCTTTCCCTATATGAGCAAATTAAACAAGGCCAGGGTGAGGTAGTGTCCCGTGATTGTCAAAAGGACTGAATTGTTAATATGGTACCTGGAATTTTCTTCACAGTAATCCACAGTATCCCTGACACTTCCTGAACATGCTTCAGGAGTTATCCCACAGACCATCCTCAGCATGGATTTTGTGGATCCCTGTTTTGCTTTGGCAGATAAGAAAGCTCATCTGTGTGATGAGTTCATTCTGCGCCTTTGGAACCCAGGGTCAGAAAATGGATAGAAGCTCTTTTTACTACTGTAGATGTAGCCATAACATTTGAGTTGATGCCAGTAGATTGTAAACCTAATATAAAAATAGTATAACGTATAAGTGAGGAATGAAGCACAAAGATACATTGTAATTGCAAAAATCAAAAGGAGTGTTCTAATAGCTACTGATGTAAACAGAAAGTTCCCCTCAAGTATTTCTTCAGGGTGTTTTGATTTGACAAGACAACATAAAATTTTTTTTTAATTTTGATAGAGGATAAGTTTTTGAAGCTTTTCCTTGGCCATCAAGATGAAAAATTAACCGTAACCACAGCTCTAGTTATAGAGGGTTCCTAGTGAAGATTTCTGTCATGACAGGGGAACTAAATTAAGCCAATCACATACCCAAGAAATATAATTAGTTGCATATCTCTCACACATGCAAGATCATATTCAATTAGAGGTAAATTAAATAGCTGTGGAAATAAGGTGACTTGAACTTCCACGATATGGAGGAAACTCAGACCTTTTGAAATCACAGGAGGTGAAGAGAAAACTCAGACTTCTGGCTTCCCAGACATCCTCCTGTGTTAGCATCACTGCCTTTCTTTTGCACTGGTGGAGTTGTTGTGCTTTGGGCTGGACTGGCCACTGAAAATGAATCACAGATGATCTCCCCCACTGCTCTCTCCATGGAGAGGAGGGAGAGAGAGAAAAAAACTTAGGGGTTTAAAAAAAAGACTAACTACTTTAAGGAAAATATTAACAAGTTTATAAAATAAGAAAAAAGAAAATAGTGTCATATATAATATATATATATAGAACCATATTGAGCTCTCAGGATGATGATCACATCACCAGCAGGCACATGTTCCATACTAGACTTGGCATGGGAACTGGATTCCAAATTTGGATTCAGGAAAACACAGATTGGGATTAAAGGCAGATGAACAGACATATTCCTCCTCGGATGTTGCCCCCTGAAGAAAGAGGGCTGATCCTTTGATCCCTCAGCCTTTATACTGAGCATGAGGCAGATGGGATGGAATATCCTCTTGGTCACCTGTCCTGTCTGCTCCTCCCCACAGTTGTGACTCCTCTATGTTTTTCTGCTTCCAACCCTCCAACGGGGCAAAGACCAAAGTGAGCTGGCCTTGGTTTTTGTAGTAATAAGTATAAGCATATGTCTCTGCATAGCATTCCTTAGCATAAATTTTGAATAACTAGGTTTTATCACTCTGAGAACCAACAATTTCTTTACAATATGCTGTTAACTTCAGAGAATTCAGTTAGTTAGAAGAGGCTTAACTGGAAAGTAAAATTTCTGAACAGAAAATTGGTTTTGTTTTATCTCAAACCAGGACTGGAGTGCATGGAAAGTTTTGGAGTGGAGACTGAGGGAGACATAGTAGCATTATGTTGGAACGAGGGATGCGTTAGGAAGCCTGTTTCCAGCCAGGAGCACAATGCTACAGAAACTCCCATGCCAGCTAACTCTATGCCCTGTGCATCAAGAATTTGCTTCTTACGATTACGATTGAGGTTATTGTATGCCTCACTGTCCATCCGTCTCGTACAGCCACTTGTCTCACATAGTAGGATTTCTCTGACTAAAACCAGAAATAATATTTGGCACGTAACGAAGTCTTGCTGGTTGTATAAAACCCTATGTATTTTTGAGTGTCAGTTACCGGCATCAATTAGTCTTCTATTTATGTGTATATAGACATTCATTTACTGAGCCTGGTGTAATGAGAAAAGAGCTGTCTGGTAAAACCAGATCATCCCATCACCCACCTGTAAAATACAGCTAACTTGAATGTGTTTGAATGATTATATATGAACTAATTAGAGATTGAGTGAATGATTTGTGAAATTGTGCATAAATAGGACAAAACAAGGTGATTACAATAAATTGGCAGTGGTTATATCAAGGTCCAGTAAAGCTGCACTGTTAAAATGAAAGCAAGCAATGAGAGAACTGAGGGTGATCTAATTAAAAACTGTATACTGAGTTATAAAAAGAGAGTACAAGAGTAAACAAGTGACAGAGTCTAGATTTATTTGCCATAAATATGGAAACAATCACAGCATGATGTTGAGGTGTCCAGTGCAAGGAATTAGGATTCATAAATAAAACCCATCCTCTGTGTCACTTTCAGTATAAATGACAAACCAATAGCAAGCGTGTTCCTGAACGAATAGCCACAGACCTAAAGTCTTCTGATTATGAAGATGATGAAGAGGCATAGTTCTTTGAGAGCTCCTCATCAATTTACAACATTCCACAATGGATAGGTTTGAGACACCAAAGATGAATGACTGAATCAAAGTGAATTTCCTCAGGTGCACGGGTTCTCTGCAGTGGGATCATAGCAAGCATGAACAGCAGGAGCAAGGCAGCAGCCACCACGGTATCATATATGTTGTGCACAGAAAAAAATCCCACTTATCCATGTCCCTGAAGATTATGCCACCTTATTTTGACATGCCAGCATTGTAAGCAGCCATAGTACAGAGAGAAAGGGTGACACCTCTGCAGTGTAAATCAGAAAGGGCATCATCCCATTGACCTCAGCAGAAATCTCATGATTTTCAGCAGTATAGCTATAATGATGCTCTACTTTATAGCCAATTAAAGAGATTCAAGGAGGTACCTAATTATGAGGATTTTGTGTTTGGTTTTTATCTATAACTGATTGGAAACCATTGTATTTAAGCCCTAGAAGTTAATTCATATTTTTGGAGTTGGCTGAGAATAAAGCCATACAATCAGAAAAGTAGAAAAGGACCATTTTCTTCCTAATATAAATATACAACTTTCACTGGCATTTTTGTGCAGCATTCTCTCCTGCATACATAATATGACCATGCATAATGTGACTTTCTATATGATGTCACTCTTACAAATTTTGTAATCTGCTGTATTACCTCAGACTTTACATAACCCTATTCTGCTTTCCAACCATGCAGACAACTTAGATTGTTTTAGACCAACTTTTCCTGCACTCTTCCTATGGTAATACTATCTACTATTACCATACTTCCTATGGTAATTTCCATCTTCAATGGTGATTGAATATATTTTTTCAGATTGGGGCTGACCAGCACCAACTTTAGCAGCACTTCTGTTTTGTATTCTGCTTTGGTTAACCCAAGTATAGTGTTTAACATTTTTTTATGGCTGTGATGTTGGAGGCTTCCTTTACTCTGTTAGTCCCAAATACCATTTTTGTCATTTAACTGAACAATTGAGCCATTTTTCCCAGTATCCTACAGACATTTTCCTTGGCCCAAAAATAATTATTTCACAGTGAAGTACTTTTGTCCCCCACAGGTCCAATCATCCAAACCATCTGAATCTTGCTGAATCAGAACACTTTTTCTTCATTATTTTTCTTTGCCTCCAAGGAAGTAACTGTGGCTCTAAGCTTTGGTATTTTTGTGCAGTTTTTGCTGTAACACACACAACACTTTTTTTTTTTTTTTTTTTTTTTTAAATTGAAGTTCCTAGCAACCTCATTTAGTTTTTTTAATTTGCTGGTAATTTTACTGTTCTGTAACAATTTTGAATGAAATGGTCCATGTTTTGTCTCTATATAAGATTTTTCTTTTTTTTTTCAAATTAGAATGAAAATGGAGCAGGCAATGTAAAGAAATTCTTTCACATTCTAAGACTTTAAAAAATTGTCCTTTCTGGATTGCAGAAGGTATTTACAATTAATCAAGGGCTAAAATGTGGGAAATTAGAGGTCTGCTGTGATTTTTCCATATATCTATAGATTTGACTACTTTACAAATGATGGGAATACCAACACTGAAAAATAATATTGTTATAGAGGCTTCTTCATGTTTTGACTGCTCTCTTGCACTGAACATGCTTTCAGACTACACAGCCGACCTGAACAAGAGACAGGCAAGACAAAACAAGTTGGTACTTTCTGTGCCCTCTTTAAATCTCTTTTTGCCTGAGGGTTTGAGACAGGAAAAGTTTGAGCCTTTTTTGACATGTATTAAGAGCCTGACTTCCAGTTCAACTAATTCTTCCCTCAATCCTCTCTCACAAGTGGGTGATAACATGGTCTAATACTTAAGCTTTTTTTTTTACTAAGGTGAGTGGGTTTAAAAGAAAGCTTAAAAATAGGGTAAATTGAAATTCATGATTTTTGGAACCAGTAAAATTCCCCAAGAGGATATAGAAGTGTAAAGGAAAATAAAGTTGGAAGCTGGAGGCAAGAACAGCAGTTTTTGAGTATTTAGAGCATGAAAGAAGTTATGTTTAAAACCAGCTAAAGAAAACAGTTTCGAAAGGGAAGTTAGCAGTGGGAACTAAAGGAGATATCTGTGGTAGCCAGGAAAGATGCCTGAAGGCCATAGTAGGATAGGGCAGCTGCCTAAGTAATTATTGCTCATCTCAATGGAAGTCCCACATTAAGAAGTAAAGGAAGAAAAGATACTGACAATGGCAAGGGGATAGCCAGACCTGAAGGACAAAAGGGCTGACAAACTGAACATGCTTTGCTTTAATATTCCTAGCTTATTGCAAGCAGGCTCAAAATCTTGTGTTAAGGTGACAGAGGGGACCTGAGTGAACTGGCCAGGTCTGAGGCATTCACAAACTGTGAGGCAAACTGTGCCAAGTGTGGATATTCCTCATCCCTGCTTTCTCCTTTAAATGCAGTTGATATTAAGAGATATATACTACCTGCATATAGAAGTAGAAGATTCTTTGGCTCTAGGTACTTAACAGGTATTTGAAAGTATTTTAAAGCTGTATATTTAATGGTGGGAGATACCACCTGGGAGTCTAAGTGAGACTTCAAACTGTCTGAGCTAATTGGATTGCTATTATTTGAGATAATCTTATTGGGATGCTTGGAAATGAGTTTTATTCTTCATTAAAAGGACAAAGGGCTCTGTCTTTAAAAGGCAACAGTAATGTATGCACAGAGGGCAAAAAATAATGTTCTCTAAAGCTCTCTATGGGCCCCTGCCAGTTGTGACTAATGTTGGTGCAGGTACTAGGAAAACATAGACAAATATGATGATGAAGAAAAAAGAATGGAGATTAAAAGAAAAGTGGTTTGAAAGCTCTGCTCCTACTACTGTATAAAGAATAATATATGAGGCCTGCGTAATGAAAATGATAATGTGTTCTGTCATTTTATTTCAGATAATTAGACTGTGATCTTGGAAGCTGTTTCTTGTGGCTGAAGCTCTGTATCTGATTAGAGTTGTCCTGCATTTCCCACAGTTTCAGTCCAGAGTCATTTTCTGCTGCCCAGTTTGAGATGCAATTGGTTCAGGGATGAGGAAACACTGATGCTGTGATGTTCTCATGGGACACAGTGACAGGGTTTGGGCAAGGTCCCCTTGCTGTCCCTAGTATGCTGCTGGGTAGATTGTTCATGCTCATGCTCAGACCCAGAGGGAGCTAGCTGGCTTACCATGGATGGATACTCAAAGCCAGAGAAGAGGGTCCAATTAGAAATCACCTCTGACACCCAGCACGAAATTTGTAGTTGGCAAATTCTGCTAGAAAATTGTAAGACTGGTCTCCTGTCTTCCTTTCCTAATCCTTTCACATTAATAGATCCACTTTGCTTGCCTGGCTGCAGAAAAGAAAGTTAGGCAGATGCAGTATTCATACAGGAAGTCTGTCTTCAAGTGTTTGTCAAAATAAGTTGACAAACAAATTCTCCATAAACAAAGAGCTGCTTTCTGTGACTTTCTGAGGGGCTACTTTTCTCCAGAATAAAATCTGTCCAATCTGCTCTGTCCTGTTTTGGGGTGGGACAGAGATAACTTTCTCTTCAGTGAGGGAGGTTCTTGCTTATACTTGATGCTGTGGGAACCAGCATCAGCTGACTTGGTTGTTAATCCCTTGGGGGGTTGCATCAGTGGGGAGAAATGGACAGATCAGGTGACCCAAACTGACCAATAGGGTATTCCATCCCATCTGCCACACTCACTATAAAATCTGAGGGATGAGGGTCAGTTGGGTTAGCTCTTCTAGAGTGAGTGGTTCTTCTTGTTCTTTGGCTTCTTCCTCAATGGCCTTTGCTTCTTTTGTGACTGATGCCTGAGGAAGACCCTGTCACTTCATTGACCTTTGACTCAATCTATGAGTTCCTGAATCAAGATCTGGAATCCAGTTCCCACTTGTCACTGAGGCCAGTCTGGAACTTTCCTACTTTCCCCCTGGTGACATCTCCCTGAGAGCTTGATACAGTTTTGGATATATTTGTTATTATCATATCTATTCTGTTATTTCCTTTTCATTTTATTCTTATTATTTCATTAAGTTAGTTTAACATTTTTCTAAACTCGTAAATCTCTTTTGCTCTTTTCTTCCTCTCTGTGGGGTGAGAGACCAGGGAAAACATCTCTCATCTCATCATGGGCCAATCAGTAACTTGATTCTTGTCAAAACAGAGGTGCAGTGCCATGTGATCTGCCATTGGTATCTCAACAAGGCACCTCAGAACCAAAAAAAAAAAAAAACAAACCCCAAAGCACCACAGTGGAAATAAGGTACAGAAAAAGAACTGTTTGGTGATTAATTTTGAATAACAAATACAGGAGATTTTGAGTCAGCCTGTGGGGAAATGCCTGAAAAGAAAAAGTGGCTGCTTTTATTAACTGGAATATTTGCTAACATGCCTAGGTTTGTTTCTCTTTCTGTCAGATGCCACATTCAGCTGTGTCTGTGCTACTGACACCAGTGAGAATTGTGGCCCTCTATCCCTCAGCTAAGATCCATGGGGTATAATTTGCCTATTCAGCTTGATATAGTAGTGTCTTAGACAATATATAGACAACTGGTCGTGGTAAGTGATGAATATAAGCGAGAAGAATTTCAGGCTGGAAGTTCAATATAATTAATGAAGTGTTACTAAAGCGTTTTAAGAGAAACTGGTTCCTGCATTTACAATGTGCTGTAATGATTTACTTAGAAGTCTCCCTTTAGACTCAGTATACAAGTTACAAATGATGCAAAATGTTGCTGATCAGAGATATTGACAATCGCTCATTGGTATTGACATATACAAGAGTCTCCACTGGTTGCCAGTGCAATTATGAACTGAGTTTAAAGACTTGCTTTTGGCCAAAGGTTAAAAGAGGATCTCATTTCTCATCTTATTTCAAAGTTTCTCCTATCTTACTCTTCAGCTGTTTCCTCCAACAGATAAAGACAAAAAAAAAACCCCCACAACGCCAAAACAATCAACAATCATAAAAATAATAAGATACTGAAAGTTTTATGTGTTGTTCTACTTTGTCTTCCATTTGACTTTTTAGGACTGTTCATTCAGCTGGAACAGATGGTAATGACTTCTAAGAGATATTTTCAATGTCATCCAATTCCTTTCTATTAGTGAGATGTTTGGAAATAGGCTCAGGTTTTAGATTTTGAATATGTTCTTTATAAGAGCCTAAGTGATTGAAGAAAAAAAATCTCACTCTTCCACTGAACATGGGTGTTCTAGCTGAGACAGCTGGATTTCTATCTAAGTCCCCATGTCCCATGTTTCCTTTGACTAGGAATATCTGAAAATATTATGGAAGTCTCAAAAATAAAAATTAGAAAGACTTAATATCTTGGAGAAGTTTCCAAGCAGAAACCAACTCTCTCCTTGGAGAAGATACACTTAGCTAAGCCAAGATCTAAGAGTTTAGCTCATGCCTCCTGGGTGAGACAACCACAGTGAAAGTGGCTTTGAAATACACTGAAGCTGAATTAGGGCTAGGAAGGCTGGTTAAAAATTTTTAGGCAAACTGCAGCTTTACCCCTGTGTTCTTACTTGAACTTCAGGGCACAAACTCATAGAGTTTTGCTGCTGAGATCTATTTCCTTTCATTTTGCATGAGTATCAAGAGGGGACTCCTATCAGTGTGATGTGTTGTTCTTGACACAGCCTGAAAGAAAGCATTTGTTCCTTGAGTGTGTGTGACACGCAGAACTTTCACTTCTGCTTTAGAAAGTCTGTTGCTCATTATAGAAATGTTAAGTTTACTCTCCACTCTGGCTGCTCTGTTTCTGCAGAAAAAAAAAAAATATATATCCAGCAAGTTATTGTAACATCTATGGACTAGCACCAATAAACAAATCTCTGTCTCCTTGTGCTTGAAACAGCTGCTAGTGATTACCCTCCTCCTGTGGAAACAGAAACACATCTGGTGTCTGCAGAACAGCAATGAAACAGAAAGGAGAGGAGCCAAAGCAGCCATCCCAGATGTATACAGCTGCATCATCCTATGCTGCTGCTCCACCTGAGAACCATGTCTCATGTAAGTGGTGGGCCGGGATGGTGATTAGGAGAAAAAGGTAAATACAAAGAGGACTTTTCCTCTTTCATATTCCCCATCGTGGCTGAACCATTTAGCTCTGTTCTCAGATCTCTGTGTATTGTTCACTGTTGCCATTCTTCTATGTTCCTCATGGTCATGTTAATAGAATGACCAAAATTAACTGGCCTAAAGTATCATGTGTACAACCTTTGGTGAAAATTTCCCTGTGTGAAGAAGACAAATATGGTATCTACCACTTAATGGTTCCTCTAATGGCTTATGCTATGACCAGTAGAAATAAAGCCATTGAGCAATTTGCTTTCTGTCTGAAATGTCATAATTTCAAGGTTGTCTTCCAGCAAAGCAGATCAAACCAGATCAGACCCTGTAGTTGTAAGTTATGATGTGAATTTTAGTGAATTGTAAGATTAAAAAAAAAAATAAATTTAAAAGGTCTGGAGCTTGTATGTGTGTTGCATACTTTTTTTTAGCTTTACATGACAGGATGAAGACTTGGAACATTTGACAATGTATGAAAAAGAAAGGTGAGATTTCACATGTTGCCTCATATTGGTGTTAGGGTTCATAAGAAAACTAGGAAAATACCAAATATTGTGAAAGAGTTGACAACATGTTTATGTACAGTAGTGTATGGCAGAACGTGTCCGTATATTTTTTTAACTCTTTTTCCTCTTACATTTATGAATTAAAATTAAATTTAAAAATTTTCTCCCCCCCTTTTATTTTCCCCAGAGCAAAAGGAAGAGTTAGTTTAAAAAAAAAATGAGAAGTCCAAGGGTTTTGTTTTTTTTTTTTGTTTTTTTTTTTTGTAACTGTGCCTTTGATACCTCAGGAATACAATATTTTGATACTAAGGAATAAACCTCCATGAGAAAACTTCAATGTTTCTTCAAAAATCTAGCTTACATTCCAACAGACATTGCTGAGAAGCTATTTTCTGTCACATGAATGGAATTTCAACACAAGTTGTGACATATCAAAACATATTTTAGCTTGATCCAAATTCATTAATACAAAATCAATACAGGCTGGATTCTGGCAAAGCTGCTGTAAACTGCTGTAGAGGTATCTCGAGGTAAAGCAGTTATTAAGAATGAGCTAGAAAGTGACAAATGTCAGAAGTGACTTGACTTTACATCTTCATTTTTATCTGTTTTCTTCTTTTCTTCCATTCCATTTTCCACCCTCCTCCCTGCCCCCCCCCCCCCTTTTTTTTTTTGGTGCTTAGGTGGTGGGTAGCCTTGATTTTAATAGGTTATCATTTGTTATCATGCCAAACAAAGAGGCAAGTCAGAGAATAAGGCTCTTCTGCAATTAATGCCAACTGTTAGAGTGGTAAGGGTCACTGAGAAGATGCAAATGCAGGAAAGAGAAGAACTGTTCTGTACAATGAAACAGTCTTCATTACAGACAGAGTTGAACGCTTCTAATTATACTCTTGCATTTTCACTTGTTTATTTGAGGTCCAAAGCAAGACTGCTTGATTATGTATGTTGCTGTGCCATATTCAACTGAATAACCTTTTGTTTTCATCTGGATTGACTTTGATTCCTCTAGTTCTCATTTCAGTTTATGCTTTCTTGCTGTTAACTTTTTGATTCCTTCTTTAATGACATGAGACACAGATGCCCAGCACCACTGGGGAGGGAGTGCTACCCTTCTCTCCACACATGGTGAGTTGGTATAGATTTATTTCATTTTATTTTTTAAATAACTGTTTTCTCTCAAAGGGAGTTGCCTAAACTCCCTCAGCTGAAAATATGATAACTGTTGTGGCTGAAAGCTTGTAAACGAGAGGAATACAGTAGGTTCATACATTTTCTGAAGAATTTTTATGAGATCTACTTTTTACAAAATTTCCCAATTGATTTCCTATGTTATTACTCCTCTGGCTCCCAATAATGTTATTTAGATAGAGAAATATTCTGACAGCGTATCTTCCCATTTACACTTTGCTTTTAGTTCTGGCCTATAAGTGGGCCATTATAGTCTGGAAAAAAAGCAAAGAGGAAAACTTTTCCTTCATGTAGCTTAAAAAATGCAGTCTCCCTCATAGTTGTCCAACATGAACCTGCTATTATAATTTAAAAAAATTTCTACCATGCCAAACACATAGAGGTAGACTGATTTGAGTAATGACTAGTATAGTGTATACTAACAAAGTAAAAAGTAATAGTGTAGTAAACAGGTAATTTTCTATCCACAGTGCAGACCTGATTACATGGAATACCTCAGTGTGTTCAAGAAAAGAACTACCAGCAAGTCCTGCAGCAATAGAAGCAAGCCCAGCAGACCCATTACCATGACATGAGTGGGTTTTAGGTCAGTGAAGTTAAAAAAAACTTTGCTCCAGACCAACCCAAATCTAAGTAATCACTTTAGGCAAGGTAGTGAGTATGTGCTAATGTAACGCCCACAACAGAACTCATTGTTGTAGTTCTGGGCCAAATTCTGCCTGCCATGGAAGTGGAAGGTAGTCCCATTAGTTTCAGTCATAATGCATATGCAGGAGGAGAATGCATTAGTAGAGAACTAATCAGAAGAGCTCCTAGGAGGAGGCAGCAGGTGGCAGATGCCTTGAGGGGCTGCTCTGATTAGAGGCTTGCCTCACTTCTTCCATTTAGTGCATTAAACTCTTTCTGCACCAGAAAAGATTGGAGCTAGGGCCACCTGCTGGTGTAAAAAAAAAACCAAAAGACAAAGTTTAGATAATTGCAAGTTACCCCTTGATGGAAAGGTCCTCTCTCACTATTTACACATGTGGGGAAACTCCTACATGTTGGTTGCATACCCATATTCTGATTTCTAGCTTGTGGTGCCTCAACTGTGAGCTCTTTGGGCATAGCAAATTTTAGGTTCAGGTTTATCATCAGTGTAGGGGAAAGCTTATCTAGTATTACAACTATTCTTTTCTTGCCATGAGTCAGAGAAGATAATAGCAAAGAAATCCTGAACCTTCTCTAACAGCCAAAGCTTTGTTTATTTGTAGTTACATCATTTTTCAGCATCAATGAAACAACGTAGGCCTGACGGCTTTACGGAAATCAACATATTTGCATCAGTGTCAGCAAAACTCAGCATGGTCTATGGTACTGGAACTATGTATTAAGAAACTCTTAAATGGAACAATTCGCTCCATTTTGATATTCAACCCGTTAAATTCACTGCATGAAGGGTAAAATTTCACTGAAATTTCACTTGCTATAAAATTTTGGTATGTTGTAGACTGCCAAAAGGATATGCCTTCTGTGGGATCCTACTAAATAAAACCAATAAGGACCTAATCTGCTCACTTACAAGTATTTCTTTGAACAGATGTTGGCACTTATGCCTTCTTGCATGACTTAGAGGAGAATGGTAGGGCAATGGCAATCAATAGAATCTGGTGACGTCTTTTTTGGGGGAATGGAGGTGTTGATTGGGAAAGGTAGACCACCGAAATTGAGAGGGAGTGAACCAAGGAAATGTCTCACATACAAGAAACTTGTGAGGGAGAAGAGAAATCACTGAGTGATTGAGCAACAGCAGTGAACAGTTGGCCTCTCAAAAGAAGGCATGTGTTCAAATTGAAAACAAAGATAAAGGCATTGATTGTTAAACACAGGGTTATGGTAGACATTAAGAGGTGAAATGTCTATATAAACCGATATTGCCACAACAACAAAATGTATAAACTTGCCATGAGCAAATTAGGTTGGATATTAAAGCATTCCCAACCACCAATGTGATTCCTGAGCAGCCATCTCATAAAAGTAGTTGAAGCGAGAAACCATTTTCAGAGGGAACTCGATAACAGGATTATGTGATGAGGTTACAAGATAAGACTGGCAGGATGCAATTATCTAGATCCCTTCCAGGCCTATTCCCCTGGAAGAAAAAAGGAAATCAAAAGCAGTAGCTTACAATGCACTGCAGGTGTGCATGTGCCTTAGCGTATAACCTCAGTTTGCCAAGGCTAGATACTAATCCGACTAATCTAGAAGTGCTATAATGATCTATTCTCCCCATTAGCCCCTAGATAAGCATGTAGCTGTTAAATGAACTGTCCAAAGATATGTATTTATATGCAGCTGATGAATGCAACCACTTGTCCTTCACTGTAGCAATGTTTCTACCTCCAAAATAGTCTCAAGCTTTAAAGACATCAGCAAGTAATAAATATTAAAAACTCAAGTAAGATGGCAGTGAGGCTACTAGAGAGAAGAAAGCATTCAGAAAATTTTGCAGTGCCTTTGCCTTTTTCAGATTTTTGTTTGCAGATACTTATCAGCAATTCATCAACTTGTCAATTTGCCCCATAATCTCTGAGTGCTCTAGCTAAAACCCAGCCTAGCACAAGCAAAACTTTCTCTCCAGTTGCTAGGTAACTCCAGTGTCTGTACCTGTTATCAGCTATTCACATCTTTATTTACTTTTCATCTTGACCGTAGTAATGTGATGTAACTGGACACAGAGCCTCCAACATTTAAGAGACTTGGCACAGTTACTGGTGCTGCAGTCCATCTTCTCATCGACATAGGCTGCCCTTCAGCACAAGTTAAACGGAAGTTTCGGTTCTCATCTTTGGTTGGTTCTGTGCATATTTTAAGACTACTTTGAAGTTGTGAATGGAAACCGTTCTAGATAAGATTTGATCGTCTAGCACAATGGATTGCTTTAAAATAACATTTAAATTCAACCTTCTAATTCTGTGGAAGGAAACAAACAAGGAAGGACACAAATGGCCAGAAGCCCTTTCCTGGGAACTGGGGACCAGTAACTCATCAGTCTTTGCTATAAGAAATAGAAAAGCAACATAAGTATTTTCAAAACTTTTAGAAAAACATTACCAAAGCAAACTACTTCGCAGATTTCTCCTTTGGGAGAAGATGAATAGGCAGAAAAAATATGCGTAGCCATGCTGCTTACTGCATTGTTAGCAATCCCAGTGAGATAAATGACATAAAATTATATGCAAAACAAAGGAATAGAAGTGCAGCTGACTTTATTTTGTTGAGTTGCAGTAGCTTCTAACAGCCTTATTTTGTTCTTCTAACAGAAGAAAACACCAATTTCACACACGACAGCGAAACATTCTACTGCTGAAATAATTTCTCTAACTACAAATCTGGGGACAATGTGAGGATACAAAAACAAACAGGTGGAACAGAAGTCCCAGGTAAGATGTAGATAACTGTGGGAGATGAACTAGGAAATGATCAGAGTGTGTCAGCTACCTAACCAAGGCTCCAAGGGCAGGGCAAATCAGTTTTGCCACATCTTTGCGCACATTACTATTTGATAGAGGAAGGTAGTGTCTTTTACATAGAGGTATCTATATATGTCTAGCTGACTATATATCTGTCTCTTTATATAAATACATAATTAATTAATTTAATTATTCAGGAAGGAATAAGGATGCAAACTCAGAATGCTTCTGGATGGAAAGGAAAATAATCCTGCAGCTGTCCAGTCACTAGTGGATGATCCTTCTTCGCTTTATATAGAGAGTAAACATAGAATATTTGATAGAATTCCTTCACAGAACTTCTTGGAAAGGAAAACATTACGAACTTCAGAAGGATTCATTAAAATAGGTTTAAAAATCAATGAATCCACTGATCTAAATATACAAATAATAGAGAAAGATTTTACAAGTGGTTTCCTACCATGTGCTCTGAGTGATAATAAGACACCAAGTGCTTCATCAATTACTTATTATAGTCAATAGGCTAAATTTCCATCATAAACAGACAGCCTTCTCTATGGAAAATGGATAAATAAAAGCTCTAGATAGATAAACACTCCAGGATGATGTATATAGTCAGACCCTGCTGGCTGGTGCTGGTAGTTCTCTCTATATGTTTTGATATTTAAATCTATCCAATTTCCCCATTCACACTACTTTACTTGGAAGCCTATAACATTCATAAATTTCTCATTTAAGATGTTACATGTTAGAAAGTCTTACAACTTTTGTTTATGTCAAGGTCTTGAAGCTATATTCAGAACTCAAAGTACATTTGAAAATTATTTCTACACAATATTATTTCCTTCTTGATGGGAAAAAACTGATGTCTTGGAGAAAATCTGTATGTTTGACCTTTAGACTATCCATCCATGAAATTCAGGTTTGCCCTCTGACAAGGTGGTATATGCAATATCATCTATTTTTTATTTATGTTATGTCAGAGATGTGCATGGAACATTAGATGTGTAATAGCACACAAGCTATTTTATAATCTTGAGCCCTAATTTTATCAGGCGGTTGAGGCCTCCCTGGAAGAAGCTATGTCTGCTAGGTCTAATGGATTTGTTCTTCAAACAATGGTTTCTTTCATCATCCATTCATGCTTTGATCCTGCCATCTCCCTTATGCACTGAGTAAGATTGGAAATGATTCTGTGATAATTAAATCAACATCAAAGACACAAAATTCAGAATTAAGTTGGATGAGCAATCTTAGAAATAAGGTTTCAAGTTTTTGGGGTACATAACTTTGTATCCTTGATGTACTGTGAGTGTAGTGTTCTTTTACTCATGAACGTACTAGAACAACAATGTACAGTTTATCAGAGGGCAAAGAAGACAAGAAACATTTTTGCTTATGAAGGGATAAAATTTAGGGGATTCTGCTGAAAGGTTAAATTTTTCTGTGCTTTGAATGATAGCATATTACCTTGAAAAACCATGCTGGGATTGATAAATCATATTCTGACTACCTTCGGTAGCTACCTAAATTAAAAGTTGTTATATCAGAAATGACAAGTTTCATCTAAGCCCCCTTTCCACTGCTTCACAGAATCATGATCTGCACTGCTGCGAATTTTTCATACGTTCATTTATTTTCCATGAGCCATTTTCAGGAAAAGGGCAAACCTGTGTTTGAGATTATGTTATTCTTTTGGGAGATAAGAACCCCCAGACGCTGTGAAAGGACTAGAGTTTTGCTCTCACATGTTGTTGAATATTTTAATCACTGGAAAATTATACGGAAGTTTCTTTGCTTGGCTAATCTTGAGTTGAACTCAGTGCTCTGTGTGTGTATTAAGGATAATTTGTGCAGGATTAGGTAGTGTTTAGGTGCTTTCCAGCTGCTGGTGAGTTGCATTACAATACGGGCACGACTACAGCTCAAACTGGGGAAAGGAGTTGAGGTTTAGATGTCTTATGAAACATATAATCTAATATAGATGGAAAGTACCACTAGAGCCAGGTTGTTTCTGACAGTAAGTGAGCAGAACTGCTTTGTACAAATAATGTGCTTAAATTCAATTTAAGATTATTTTGATAGTGGAAGGTATAATTAGAGACACAAGTGATTTGTAGTAAAGAAAATGTGACAGAGGTTAGGTGCTAATTCATAAATTGAGACATTCAGTCCAGAAGAATGAAGAGGAATATTCCAAGTGAGAAAATGAGATGGAGTACAATTTTGTCTTATCAGGAAAAAAGTAAGGATAAATTATTTGCACCTGTACTTTTACATTATGGAATGACATGCCTTTAGATTTGTGAAAAGGAGAGGGTTGCAGTCAGGCTAAGCATAAGCTTGTAAGTGTTTAATATCACAGGAAGAAAAGAAGTAAACAAGAAAATCTGCTGGCTATCTTTCCTGGAAAAACCTAGGAGGAAGTGGTGCTTTCTCTTGTGTGAACCCACAGCAGTGTTTGCCATATCCAGCTTCATGGAAACAAAATACATTGTGAGCTATTAAATGCAAAAACACCATCTGACTCATTAATTCCCTGAGCCACAAGTGACTAGAGGCCAGGAGAATTTTGGGTAGGTGTTATTACATGTGTTTTATGGATTCTCTGCTATTGGTCAGTTTGAAGGTACTCTTTGACCTGCTAGTCTTGTTTTTGTACTCTCAAGACGAACCATCTAAAAGGGCCTAAACTACTCTTCTGGGGTCTATTTAATAAAGGAGGAGGATGGGGTTCTCCAGAAGGAGATTTATCCTACCTTAGCACTTTGTGAAGGACAAAAGAGTAACTCTCTGGTAATGTCTATCCTGCCCTATTGGCCTGGGAAGGAAATAAATAACTAGTTTAAATTGATCATTTAACTTCCAGGTAGATAAATTCAGGCAAAGTGGTTCCTGCTCTTAACGGCCAATAAGGTTGGCTCACTGGTCTAATTTTTATCTTGCAAGAAACAAGAAAAAAAGGCTTACCAAGGTTGTATCTTCTCCCTTTAATGTAGTATTCTCAAATTCTCCTGATGATGTCCTGCTACAAATCACTTGGCTTTTCTCACCCGTCTTTCACAGACAGACTCTTATCTTCACCAAATACACATTAGCTACTTCTGTGGCTTTATCTGCTCAGTCTCCTGAGGACCAGCATTGCACCTGCTTCTTTTTTTGCATTGGCTGCCTTCTCTTTAAGAGCCTTAATGGATGTTTTATTAAAACTCACTCTCCCCTTTGTTCTGTGGACTGGTATTATTATTTTCTTTCAAGGGCTGAACAAAGTCTAATAAAAAATGTAGTACTCTTTGGGCAGAGGAATCTCAGACAGCCAGTATTTCAGGCTGCTATTGACAGTGGAAGTTTACGAAGTTACTTGGCAAAATTTCCACTTCTTTGTGTGGAAGATGGTCTTTTTCCCTTTCACCGTAAGTCCCAACAGGAAAGATTTGGGAGTTTGAAAGGAGGATGAATAATTTTACAAGTAACCATAGAATCATAGAATTATAGAATTGTTTGAGTTGAAAAGGACTTTAAAGATCATCGAGTTCCAGGCCCCCTGCCTTGGGCAGGGACACCTCCCACCAGACCACGTGGCTCAAAGCCCCATCCAGCCTGGCCTTGAACACCTCCAGGGATGGGGTATCCATGACTTCCCTGGGCAACCTGTTCCAGTGTCTCACCACCCTCACTGTAAAGAATTTCTTTCTGGTGTCTAATCTAAATCTCCCCTCTTCCAATTTAAAAATATTGCCCCTTGACCTGTCACTACACTTCCTCATAAACAGTCCCTCTCTGGTTCTTCTCTAGGCTCCCTTCAGATATTGAAAGGCTGTTATAAGGTCTCCCCAGAACCTTCTCTTCTCCAGGCTGAACAACGCCAGCTCTCTCAATCTGTCTTCATAGGACAGGTGCTCCATCCTTCTGATCATCCTTGTGGCCCTCTGCTGGGCCTGTTCCAACAGGTCCAAGTCCTTCTTGTGTTGAGGACTCCAAAGCTGCACGCAGTACTCCAGGTGAGGTCTCATGAGTGCAGAGTAGAGGTGTAGAATCACCTCCTGAGACCTGCTGGCCACACTTCTCTTGATGCAGCCCAGGACATGGTTGGCTCTCTGGGCTGCCAGCGCACACTGCTGACTCACGTTGAGCTTCTCATCCAAGCACTCCTAAGTTCTTCTCCTCAGGGCTGCTCTCCAGCCATTCTCTGCCCAACCTGTATTTGTGCCTGGAAATGCCACATCCCAGGTGCAGGACTCTGCACTTGGCTTGGTTGAACTTCATGCAATTTGCATGAGCCCACCTCTCCAGCAGGTCCAGGTCCCCCTGGATAGCATCCCTTCCCTCCAGCGTGTCAACTGCACCACCAAGCTTGGTGTCGTCAGCAACTTGCTGAGGGTGCACTCTATCCCACTGTCTATGTCACCGACAAAGATGTTAAATTCTACTGGTCCCAGTACCGACCCCTGAGGAACACCACTTGTTACTGGCTGCCACTTGGACAGTTGACTACAACCCTTTGAGTGCAGCCATACAGCCAGTTCCTTATTCACTGAGTGGTCCATCCATCAAGTCCATGACTTCCCAATTTTGAGACCAGTATGTCATGTGGGACAGTGTCAAATGCTTTGCATAAATCCAGGTAGATGACGTCCGTTGCTCTGCCCTTGTCTACCAAGTCTGTGCCAGTATTGTAAAAGGCCATCAAATTTCTTAGGCATGATTTGCATAAATCCAGGTAGATGACGTCCGTTGCTCTGCCCTTGTCTACCAAGTCTGTGCCAGTATTGTAAAAGGCCATCAAATTTCTTAGGCATGATTTGCCCTTGGCTGTCTCCAATCACCTCCTTATTTTCCGCATGTCTTAACAAAGATTTCAGGACGATCTTCTCCCTGATCTTGCCAAGCACACAGGTAAGACTGACTGGCCTGTAGTTCCCTGGGTCTTCTTTGTTTCCTTTATTGAATATTGGACTTATGTCCCCCCTTTTT
Organism: Scolopax mira; assembly: GCA_004320125.1. Classification (NCBI taxonomy): domain Eukaryota; kingdom Metazoa; phylum Chordata; class Aves; order Charadriiformes; family Scolopacidae; genus Scolopax; species Scolopax mira. Next base: position 227,686 of record BJBW01004004.1, read on the forward strand.
CCAGTCGTTGGGAACTTCGCCAGATTGCCATGATTTCTCAGATATGATGGAAAGGGGCTTAGCAACTTCGTCCACCAGCTCCCTCAGGACCCGTGGATGGATTTCATCAGGTCCCATGGACTTATGTGCCTTCAGGTTCCTTAAGACGTCTCGAACCCTCGTACTGTGGGCTGTTCTTCACTCTCAGAGCCCCTGTTCTTGCCTTCCATAAATATCCTTGAAGAATTCTCTGTATTTGGAACTGTAAATATAGAAATGGGAGTGTAATGACATTGGTTCATTGTATCAATGCAGAGATGGATTGTGATATACTGGAAGGAAAGATTTATAATGGAAATAAGGCTTTGAGATTTGTCCCCCACAATAAAACTAGTCATCTCATGTATTTTCTCTAAAAGATTAATTGACCTTACATCAAATTTCCTCTTTTCTTACCGGACACATATTTCTTCAAATGTATGTTAAAAGTTAATGAAGATTCCTAAACTTAATAGTCACCAGAGGCTAGCACTTGGGTTTTAAATTAGATACTCTGACATCACAGCTTTTTGGTGAATCTCAAGCACAAATTCACACTGATATTTCTTTACAAAAATGTTAACAGAGCAGAAATCCAGAAATGCTCGTGATCAGTCAGCTGCATTTTTAAGTCTTAAACTAGAGACAGAAATCAGCACGCTTTTGTGTTCATCTTGCAGGCAGTATCTTTTCTTTCTCACTGCCGTTAACAGGTAACACCTGAAAATTTTGAGTGTCAGTCTCAAATATTGACTCTTCATTATGTAACATATCAGAATACTGGGAATATTGTGATATCCTGGATTGCTGCAGCTACTTGAATCAACATAATGCTCAAGTAGAATGTCTGCCCTAGACATATCACACTGTCTGCCTCTGTTGTGATAAAACACCAAAACCCCAAACAGTGATGATTTTTTAGTTTGTAGCTAGCAAATAGATTATCTGCAAGGGAAAGTGAGGCCGAATAAATATATGCTTAGAGAAGGTACTTAATGTGGGGAGGAACCCCTTCCCAGATATTTTAGCAAATGCAAGTATTTTTTGGAAACTTTGTAAAACATCTTATTTGAGCTCAAAGTACATAAATCCATGGGATCTTGATGTTCAGAAGCACAGGAATTACTCACAGTCCATCAGCAAAGGAAGATTATGACAAATAGCACCCAACCTCCCACCTTTTTGCTTCTTAAAAATATGGCTTCAAATAATATCTCTTAAATATATTAATTTTAAAATTTTGATTAAAAAAATGGCTTAGGCAATGGGCTGTGAGCCTGGGGTAACATCTAGTTAATGTTCTGTGGGTGCTCCTTTCTTATGTAACCTTCTTGAGATCTTATTCAGCAATCAGAAACAGATTTGGAGGGCAATACAGCTACTAACCTTGCCCTCCTCTTCATGAGGCTTAAGAAGCCTATTTTCAACAACCTCTTCTTTTAGGTGCCATAACCACTTGTCAGCACTGCATAGACCCTCTCCAGTGTCTTAACAATCTTCTTGAATTGGGGGTCCCGAACCAGGAATAACCCTACTGTTTACATTCCAAGCTTCCTCTTGATCCCAAATTCAGGCTTTCAAAGCTTTAATCTACAATCCTGGACACAATGTCTCTTCCTCATTTGCAAGCAGCACAGCAAATTGAGCATTGCTGGTAGCACTGGAATACAGAAATTGCCACTGTTGCTCTTCCCTAGACTCAAGTTTCAGGCATTTGGCAGAGATGCACCTCAGTGTTTTTGAGGAACTCTCACTGCCATAGTCTTGGCTCAAACATGTTGAGTTTATTATGTCTGATTCCTGAAAGCATTCTGGAACTCCTCCACTTGAGCTACACTGCTGAGCAAGGCTGAAATTCTGTTTTGGCACAAAACCTCTTTAGTGGCATAGAATCATTGTGCTAAAGAAAAATTCCCTTCCTTTAGTGAACTATGAAGATGCTTTGTCCCATTGGATTTCATTTGCTTATCTTTGCTACTATGGAGCTTGCATTGCTCAAATTTGAGCACTAGTATTTCATCTGCTTTTCACTGAATAAAAGTGTGCTAAGAAAGAACCTATACTTAATAGGATTTCTCTCTTTCCTCAAGCAAAATTCTAATTGGATCATCATTCTTACCAAAACAGTCTTAGCAACTTATGCTTATACAGTGCTGGAACTTGGAGATATTGTATATCACACAACGTTTTCCAGAAAACTCATTAGAACTTGTAAGTTCTGGCAACTATCTAGTTACTGTGTGAAATGAGTGGAGAATGAATGTGTTAAAATCAGTCATGAATATAACCTGAATGATGTTATGTGATTTTAAAGTGATTTAAGACTTTCTGTACCTAGGATTTCTTTGATAAGCACATGGAATTTTTGCAGACTAGTGTCACCTGAACTTTCAGCCTTTCTGACAGGTTTTGATCCCAGATTAAAAGTGGTGACATTGCTGGGACACCAAGTGTCTAGTCTCTTTGTCTGAAATGTACATTCATTTTCATCATATTTACCAGCCTCCTTCAGACCATCTTACTGTATGTTGTGATTGTACACAGAAACAGGCTGAATATTTCCATAAATTAACTTTTTGGGGATTAGAAATATAGAGTCTGACCAATGGTAAAGGGTTATTGGCAAGAATATTTTTAGCAATCTCATAAAAAGGAAGAATAAACTGGAAATATTACAGTGGTTTTGTAAATAGAGAGGCTCCCCAACTCCATAGGTTGTGCTATCTCTATACAGAAGTAACAGTCGTCTTCATCTTAATTCAAGAAACAAATTCCTGAGATACATAAAGTGAAATTTATGTAAAGGTTAACTTATACTTAGTCCATGATTGCTCCAGTTCCATGAAGTCAAAGGAATACTAATCTGGCAGCTAGAGTAAAAAAATCTTCTGATTCTCCAAAACCCATTTTTTGAGTGTGAGTGTATTCATGTTGTCTGTAATATAAATGTATATAAATGTATTTGTTATTTGTATACTGTATATATTTTCATAAATTTATTTGAATTTATAAGGAACAAAACACAATTTAATCCAAATACACTGTTCTCTCATTTTTCAGTATCTATTAAATAGTTGCTAAGATTAATCATTAATGCAGTGTAACAAACTAAATAATCAAAGATTCAAACAAGATAGGCAATGTTTATGAGATTGTTAATGAGCTATGTTGTATGTCATAGCTGACTCGTAGCCGGATATACTACTTTTTGTTAAATTTTTATAAAATGTGACATTTTGTACTTGTATTTTATATTTTTACAATTATTTTACATTTTAATGAAATATAACAAAAAGAAATGGGCCATATGTGTTCTTTAGTGTGACTCAGCTGTCTTTTCTTGAGATAAATGGATTTCAGCCCTATTTATTTATTGATATCAATGTACCTTATATTTACAGTTTAGCTCAGCTTGTTTAGGTAGGTATTTTTTTCTCCTTCATGAGTTCCAGCTGTTGTCAGGGGATTGATCTCACCAACAGATAAAATTTTCTTTTTTAATGATATATAGATGTGACATTTTACCTTGAAAAAGACCAAAAACATTTTAAAGCGTTTGAACTCTTTGTTTAAGTTGTTGAAAGTCCTCAGCTACCAATCAATGGGAGGTGAGAGTGAGTAGCTTAAAGAAAAAGGCACTTGGAAGAGCTTTTGTCCTGCTATTACCATAGGTGTTAGTGGCTTAGTTTAAGATTTGTATTTCAGATTGACCTAATGAACAAGTGAAGATTAATTTCAGGTGTCAAGTTCTTTAGTGAAAATTAGTCGATGCAGCCTCATTGTCTTCAATTAAGTAAAAATTCTTCAATAAAGTAGAACTTACTCAGCAATACTTTTTCACATGATTTCTCCTCCTTTTTAGATTACTTTTTGTGGCTTATGACTTTATATCCTCTTTTCTAGATCTTATTCTGTCCTTTGAAATTCATTCATTTGAAATTCATTGAATTGGATGCTATGTAACAGAGCCTCTAAAGGTTGCAGTACTTTCAAAACTTTCTCTTTTACCTAGGGACCAAATAGAAAAAAAGAGCCCATAGCAAAAGTTCTTCTAGGAGCTGGGAGGTGGAAGCAACCCATGAAATTACAGTGTGCAGGTAGACAACTGAGAAAAGAGACACAGAGGGTGGAACATACATAGCTTTGCATATCTTTCTTACTGGCCCATGGAGCCAACTGAATGTTGACACCTAGAAACAACTGGACAGGACTACGTTAGGAATAAGTTCTTTACAATGAGGGTGGTGGAGCACTGGAACAGGTTGCCCAGGAAGGTGGTTGAGGCCCGTTCCCTGGAGACATTCAACGTGAAGCTTGATGAGGCCTTGGGCAACCTGATCTAGTTGGGGGTGTCCCTGCTGACTGCGGGGGGTGGTCAGACTAGATGACCTTTGAAAGTCCCTTCCGGCCCAGATGATTCTATGATTCTACTTGTAAGGAAATCACAGGGTCCTGACTTTTCAGACTTTTTACATGGGACAGGTTGACTATCTGGTTGTATTTGCTGTGCCCTAGCCTTTATGGTGATATTTTTTGCACGTTAGCATAAGAAAAATAAAGCAAATTATCAGTACTTGTAGTAATATTTTACTAGGTTATACTTAGTTATAAAGATGCAAAATAATGTTGATAGATGTATATGCAAGTTTCAAGGTTGCACTTTAAAGGAACTTTACCTTAAGAAAGACATTGGAACTGAGTGCTTTTGAAGTATCTTCAATGAGCATGTTTGCTTAAAATAAAATTTAGGGAAGTAAGGTAGTGTACTAATACTAATACTAAAGTACTAACGTACACTTTATATCATGTATGCATATCAGGGGATTCACCTCTTTTAATTCTAAGAGCTCACTACACTTCCTTAAACATAGGCAGCTAATGACATTTGAGAGACTCAAAGATCCTTTACCTGATTTCCAGCTGCTGTTCCAGGTGTACAAGGGTCTCCTACAGGTTCTGTATCCTATGTGCCAACTCCATGCAGATGTATCAGATAATGTTGAAGGATTCAAATGTCTTTAGATACCTGTGTTTAAGCAACTGAATTGAACTCTGTGTGGAAACTCACTATCTACCCTGGAAGTTTTATCTAAGATCTTTCAATGGATAATGTACAGAAATTGGGTATTTGTGAGGTAATTTTCTCATATCCTGAGAGGAGTTCAAAATAGAGAAGATGAGTATCTGAAGATGCTTGTCTTTACTGATGGTAGAGACAGCCTTACACTAATAGTCATCTCAATTAGCTACAACCATGTCCAGTACCAGAGAGGTCCTTCTGAGCTGGTCACTCCAGGGTCCATCAATAGACGCTGAAGAGAAACAGGCACTTTTGAAAACAGGGTGGTTTTGCCCGCTTCTTAATGTCTAGATGACAAGAAGCAATAAATCCCACCCTAGATAATTTACCTTTATAAGCCCTCAAAGTCAGGTGAAATGAATCCTAGATATACTGTTTATAAGAGAATAAACTTTCCTTGATTTGCAGATACATCTCTCACTGGATCAGCTCAGTACAGGAAAAAATGCATATTCAAACTCACAGATTACATACATTGATTACAGAACATTCACATAATGCAGTTTTAATAATATATTTACTAAATGTAAATTCTGAAGGAATAAGTAGGATGCTTGTGGTGCATGATCTGTGTTCCAGCTTTGCCTACAGGGGTAAATTTCACCTTATGGATGAAATCTTGGTTATACACAGCTGTGGGATGAGAATTATATAATTAATGGTGAGCACTCAAATCCTAACTTATAGCCATGGATGCACACCTGCTATGCGGTAATGGGAGTGAATTTTATCTTAGCATGCACGTATGGGCTAATGTGGAACACACTGTGATTTTTTTCTCTTCCCATTGGCTGTAAGAAAAGGGAGGTGAAAAAAAAAAAGGATGCCTTTATTGAAATTTTTGCTTGTGTTCATCTTCATCTGCCTTCATAATTAGTCCTGCTGTGTAGCTGAGACTCCACATAGGCTGTCATGCCGCAGCGAAGGCCTATATATTAAAACATAGCAATTATATTATTTAGCCTCACACATTCCTGCATGAATGACTGGTTCTATCTTACATGCTGCAAGCATTTGTATTTGGCAAATATGTGGCTGCTCTTTTTAATGACTGAAACTTACTTGTTTTAGTAGGGTTGGTCTATTCTGTTTTCCAGTCCCTCCAGGTGATACAGCCATGAGTGGAACAACAAAAGTGAAAGAAGAGCAGTGACTGAACTCAAATAATTTTATAATGATCCTTTTATATACCATACACTTTCAGGATTCAAGTTCCCTGTGTGTCAGGGAGAAACTATTAAAAAATTGAATTAAATTTTTTGAAGCTGGGGGGCATTATTTCTAAAGTTTGGGTGTTCCTGACAGGCTTATTAGGCATGCTTTTCTGGATATTTTCTCTGATCTCTATCTCTTGCGTAGGTCTCAAATATAAATGAGATATCCATTTACTCAACATTACTATTATTTCTGATTTTTACCTACCACGTTTTTGTCACTGAAATTAATAATTTATGGGTCCTTTTTTCCCATTGAGGACAGAGATTTTATTTTTTGTCTGTCATATTGTGATATGCAACTGTCTCATACTCATTGTTAAAGTGTTATTGCTCAGCTGCATAGCAAGTCTCTGGCATTTGGCTTCTAAAAGCATAAGAGGATCTTCACAACTGAGTAGACTTTGAACAGCCACAATAGAATTATGCACATCAAGAATTCATAAAGCTATGCAGGAAAGTTTATCAGAGACTTGTGTTTTTATCAAAACTGGCTAAATTAAGGTTTCAATCTGAACAATATTCTTATGGGATCAGTGAAGTCTCTTAATGGTTTCAGAAAGTCAGGTTTAGTCTGTGTGACTGTCATTCACATGTATCCATGTATGATAGCACAGGATTTGTGTTTTTCTTTTAAATTATTTTTCCCCCACTAGGAGAAACTAGGAAATCTTATATCATCTTCCTAAAACCAAAAGAGAGTGAAGAGAGTGAAGAGAGTGAGCTCTGGTTCATATATGTAGCAACTATGCAGTGAAAGTATCTGCTTCAGAGTATTACAGGTTTCTGATCCTTTTTCATTTATCTTTAAACTATTCATTAATTTTATGATTCTCCAGATTCCTTGGGATTATGTGTGAAGCTCTGTTTTATTGCATCTGTAGCAGTATATTTCAAAAAGGTGCAGGTTGTCAATTCAATGTTAAATATCATCTTGGGTTACAAATATTCTTTCCTTATTCTGCTCCCAAATCATGCTTTCCTCTCTGCTTTTCAAGCTATTCAAGTTACATTATTCTTCTCCTGCTTGGTTGCATCCTCAACATGACATCCATCTATCAGAATTGAGATACTAATGTGTCATAAAAGAGAAGATTTAATCAAATCCACAAGATGTACACAAATCTAAACTGCTAAATCATGTATTCTTGTTGTGTCATGTTAGAGGCCCTGTCCTCTGTCCATCTGTACGTATAAGAATGCATTGAATCATCTCTAAAATGAAAAAAATATTGGAATACTATAAAAATAGCACTATTTTCCTGTAGAAGCCTAATTCAGTATCACATTTCAGTGAAGTAATTTGAATAACATTGTAAAGATGAAAATGTGACTTTTAGAACACTAAAATATGTTCATCCTCCCTCCCCCAGCCTTTCTAAAATCTTCTAATTGTGATAAAGAAGTTGTTTCCGTTTCTTTGGTTTGATATATTTGGTTTGATTAGTTTCTTTAGCTTAATCTTCCATTCCAGAATATACCTTAAAAATAAATCTATTTCAATTTAATGTTAGTGTATACTATTTCAGTCTGCTCCAAATTACTCTCCTATGAATGTTTCAGTCTGCGGAAAATTTTAAAACTTTGGGTTTGATTCTAAATAAAAATGACAATTTTTCAACTTTTAAAAAGTAGTGCAAGCCTATAAATTTAGTTTTTCATCCCATTCCATCTTTTTGGGCTGTAAATAAAGGGTTATCATCTGGTCAGTGGCTTTCTTCCATGCTATTTCCTGCTATCAACATGACTAGTCCAGAATGACTAGGAAGTATTAGACATCTATCTACTGGGTGTCTGTAATCAGGTGAAATGAAATTCATCTTGTCCCTATAGGAAGTGGAGAATGTCACAGAACAAAATATGGTCAGTGGATCTGACTTCTGTTCTCTCTTGGACAGAAGTTATAGATTTGGTTGTGGGATCGACCCAGCTTTCCTAGCCAGGGGCAATCGTTAGCAGCATAAGGAAGTTTCCATGGAAGGAACAGGTTAAATACATAGACTTTCACTGTTTCTAATATCCACCTTGATTGGTCTCCTGAAAAAGCTCAAGGATCTGTGGTGGAGCCAGGCCAGCAAATGACCGGAAGAAAGGGGCTGTAGAAAGTTACAGAGGTAGGCAGAATGAGGTATTCTCTGAAATTACCAAAGGACCTCTGTTTTTGTGTCCCTATTCTAAATCACATGGTCTTAACCTTTAAAACAGATTTGCCTGAACTTTACTGATAGATATTTGCAGGGCATCCAACACCTAGGAATCCATGTGGAGGCATCAACCTTTCACACCTGTTTTCTCCACCAGATGTCCACACAGTGTATTTGGTTACTGAGTCTCTTATTTAGCCCACAAAGGAGACAGCAAAAGTCTCTTTCATTCCTCCAGTGTCTCCACCTGTGCAGCATCCTTTAGGTATCTGCATTTGAAGATAAAAAATGTTTGAGAGGAACCTTATTTTGATTCTTTACCATTTCATTGCAATTTTTTCCAAAGAAAGGAATGAACTGATTTATATGGTTTTCCAGTAGGGGAGCCTCTTTGAAGGATGAAAAGTAAAGTGGTTTTTTGCACGTATGTGTGTGTGTGTGTGTGTTTTTGTGTGTGTATATGAGTTACAGAGGATTGAAAGCTAAATTAACATGTATGCAACACTGCGTGGTGTCATCTGATTGAGATTTCTATGAATTAATTCCGAGTGGTATAGTTTTCCACGTCAAGGGTTAGTGATGCAAGTGCTTGTACATGGGCATAATATTTTGTTCCTACAACTCTCATTTTTTATGTGTATCTCTCAGCTGGGCATACAGTAAAGACTGCTCTTTAAAATGCTCATTTGTTTTGCTGTCTAGTGGGACTTAATGACAGAAGGACAGAGGACGCACACAGTGCTCTCTATTTTTTGCTGTAATTGTATTTTTAAAAGCCAAGATTTTAAGAAGAATCATTTCACTTATTGTATGTAAGATGCCATCCAGCCTTCATTGTTAAATAAATAAATAAAAAAAAATTACTTCAGGGGCCTGATCCTGCAAATATTGAATCTTTCCTGGGATGGATTCAGTGCTTGCCATTCCCTCTGAGGTCCCCTCACATCTGTTGAGAAATACTGATTTCCAGTAATGCTTTGGAAAGCATTGGTTTCCAAAAAGGAAAAAGATGGTGTTCTTTACCAGATCCCTAGCAATGGATGAGATTGCTTTACATGATATGCATTTCAACTGCTGAGAAAATTTAGTTAGGCAGAATGCAATTTCTCAAATTGGAATTTGGCCAAGACACTGAGGGTATAGTCTTGTTACAAGGGCGGTGACATATTTGATCCTGCCTGAAGACAGCAATCCTTTGTAATAGCTACTTCATAAAATTTTTTCTAACACTGTTTTTGAAATCACTCCTCAGTATTGCCCCAATTAAAAACAAAGACAAAATCAAAATAAAAAACAAAGCCAAAAAAACAAAGCAAAAATGGATATTTATAATTTCACAGTTTGGTTATATGAATATATGTTTCTTACATAGTACCTCGCTAGTGTTGTGTTCCCTACAGTATTGTGAGAGAGTAGTTATCCAGTAGTTTGAAGCCCAGAGTCTCCAGTTTGTGTGAAATCATGATATTTCCAGCATGTTTTCTTTTCAGATATACAGAAGAAAATATATAGAACATTGTAATGCAATGAGAAGCTCAAGAAAAAAAAAAAAATTTACAAGGTATCTGGATCAAAGCAAGAAATTTGACATACTTGGTCACATGTATCATTTTGATTTCTTGATGGAAATTAAGTTGAATATTATGTTCTCTGTGGCTGCCTGGATCTGCAGAATAAAAATTCTGAGTGAATCGTATTTCCATTTTTCCCAAATTTTGAGTTGGTGCTGAGCAATATTTCTGAAAATGGATTTTCATTTTTGCCTGCTGGCGTGAATGATCTGACTTGGGTTGGCTCAGCCAAGCCTGTGAGCCCCAGAGCTCTCCTCTTCAGCCTTGGACATGGCTCCAATTGGACTGTTTTATCTTAGGCTTGGACAGGAGCAGAGAGGGTATTGTTGCTACAATGGCATTTTCATACAGTTATATCACTTCTATTCCTTCTTTCATGATATTTTTTGAACATAAAACACAACTGGGCTTTTTCAGGCCCCAAGGAATTGGGCAGTCACCTATATTAGTAAAACAAAAATACAAAGGAACAAATACATCAATGTTCTTCAGTGCTTAACTATTCAATATATCGATGTCCCCTTACAAAAGGCTGTGGGCCATAAAAAAAAAATATAATGAATTTCAGTTCTAGTTGAAAAAACAATTGAACAACTATGATGAATCATCTCCTATGAAAAGAGAAAATACTGTAACTTTTGGATCACTTCCAGATCAGACACAGCAGTGCTGCTCTGAGAAGGCTGTGAGTTGGAGTGGTATTCCGGGGGGTATTGACATGTAAATAAATCCACTGAGCATCGTTTTCTGTTCTGGACTTCTCAGCATTAGAATCACCAAATGACAGAGCTCTCCAAGCACAGGCAGAGAAATAAACAAACTGCTGATAAGTTGGGAGCTGCTGAGTTTATTTGGGGTGGAATCTCTACTAAGGATACCAAGTCCTGCAGCCTGTGTCTGTCATCCACAAGCCTGAAGGAAACAATCTTTGTGTATTTCTATTTCTTTCTTTTCCTTTTTTTTTTTTTTTTTTTTTTTTTTTCCACAAGAACACTGTCTCGGTAGTGGTGTGGGCAAAGCCTGCAGTTGAAATTGCTTTGTGGTGTCACTTGGTTTTGATTACACCATGACACTTGCAGCTGATTGGATGTGAGGAGAGATCTGATTGATATCTTGAGTCCACCTCTATTGTCGTTTGATCTAGGTGATGCTGCTATGGAAGTGGAAAAAAGCTGGAGAATCTAATCAGCAGAAAGTCACAAAATTTGAAGGCATGTGGGTTTACTCTAGATGTTCTTGTTTCTGAATCAGCATGGGATGGACAATAAACCACACCTGGTCTCTCAGTAATTCTTGCCCTTTTCTGAGTACAAGCTTGACTTTTTTCCGTCCCTTCATATGTGTACAAATCAGAATTAACTCCAGTAAAGCCAAACAGATAAGCTTTTAAGTGCTGAAGTCAGTATAAAACTGTTTAAAGGAAGGATATATAAAATCTGTAACTCTGTACTGTGCCTAAAAATCATACATACACAGATTTACTACTTTTTGACAAGGTAATGCTAATGTAAAGAGATGATATTGCAGTTTTAAGTTAAACTTTACTTTTACATAAGCTATTAACTTATATAAGCTTATCAACCTGACTTCTTTTGAACTGTTTGAACAGTGGAATTATCTTCTGTAAGAAATTTTGAAATTACTTGCTTTTCTGAACCCACTTGAAAAAATCAAAATATTAAAAGTTTATTGCAAAGAAGCTAAAAAGCCCTTCTGACTTGAAAATCTTGTGACAGAAAAGTCAGTAATTTTACCAGAGGGGAATTTGTTGTATTTAAACAGACATTTTTGAAGGTTATATGTTGATTCTAGCCCCCGAAAAACAGAGAAATTTTTCTGAATACTGTAGGAATACTATGTTTTTGTAAAGCAACATCTGCTCAATATTGATCTTGCTTTTCTCTTTGGAGTAGTAACAATTACTGTAAAATACTAGGAATTATTTAAGTCTGAATGTCATTTGTGTTTTTGACCACTCATAATGAGATCAGTTTCTGTTCTGCTGTACAGCAAGTTTCTTGACAATTTGTTTGGAATTATATCCTCATTGAAAATTTTTATCTTGTTGATGCAGCAGTCCTCCTTATAATGAAGATTAAGGGTTTCTTTTCTTTAGTTTCTCAGGATATTTTCAGTGGTGAAAGATACTTCTCTTCAGCAAGGAAAAAGTTACCCTGCAAGATAGTAAGGGAATAAAAATGTATAATGAAAAGTCCTTGTATGTGTAAGAGGCCACAGAAATGCCCTGGTATTACTTCGGAGAGTGAAAAAGAACCTGCACTTAGCAACCTGCTCCAGTCAGGAAACCTATTGAGTGTTGCACTAAATTCTGATTTGAAAAGGCATTGATCAGACAGTGCTAATTCTTTCTCTGTGTTTTATGGGAGTGGAATAGGTTCTCTTTCCATCGAGCTGATGGTAGCTCTGCCATTGATTTCATTTGGAGTAATAGCATCAGCCCAAGTGTCTGTTGCAGGACAATAAAGTACAGTTTATTTAAGTGCATGAGAGGATTTTATGAGACAGTGAAGCACATGGGCTGTAGAGAGTAGAAGCAGCAAATAAACTAGACAAGTAAAACAAACAATTCCATGCTATGTTCTTTGCAGTCCACCGTTTTTCTGTGTCTGTTGATTACAAATCCCAGTTTTTTAATCTTTTCATTCATTAACTGCCCACATGACTACTTCTTTATTTGATCTGTATTACTTAGAGATTAATCCACTTTCATGCCAAAAATACCTGAGTTTTCCAAACCATCAGGCCACTATCGTAGTATTGTTCCATCTGTGCTCATTGTTATTTTAACAGTAATTTCTACATAGTGATTTACTGTGTGAAAAAATCCGAATAATCATGTTAAGCTATTTCTTTTCAACTGTATGCATCAGTTCTTCTGTTTCATTATTCCCTTAGGAAGATCCCAAGGCATTGATTTAAAGCTACCTCTGGGTTTCAGGAACTTTTATTATTATCAAAATGCACTTCCTTTCCTTACATTTCCTTGTGTGTCTGTGGTAAGAGCGTGCATTTGAGTTTGGTTGTTATTTATCATTTGATCTACAAAATTTGAAACTATAAACATTGAATAGCTTTTAAAATCTCCCCCCCCCCGTCTCCTCCTCCATTATTTTTTGTTCATTCACAGGCATAGGGCTTTAAAAATAGAAATAAGAAAATAATAAATAAATTCAATAACAATATACAAACAAGAAACCAAAAAGATAAATGAAACTGCACCACAGAGAACCCTTAGTTGAAAGAGAACTGTCATGGTTTCAGCTGGGATAGAGCTGACTTTCTTGCTAGCACATGGTTGTAGTGCTGTGTTTTGGATTTGGGATGAGGATAGTGTTGGTAGCTCACTAAAGTATTTGGTTGTTGTTAAGCAGTCAAGGCCTTTTCTGCTCCTCATACTGCTGTCAAGTGAATATGCTGGGGGAGCATAAGAAGTTGTCAGGAGACCTAGCTGGGACAACTGACCGCAACTGATCAAAGGGATATTCCATACCATATGACATCATGATAAGTATATAAAGCTGAGGGAAGAAGAAGAAAGAGGGGGACGTTCAGACTGATAACGTCAGTCTTTGCAAGTACCCATTATGTGTGATGGAGCCCTGCTTTCTTGGAGGTGGCTGAACACCTGCCAGCCCATGGGAAGCGGTGAAGAAATTCCTTATTTTTGCTTTGTTGCATGAGTGACTTTTGCTTTACTTGATAAAATGCTTTTATCTTTTTATCTCAACCCATGAGTTTTTTGTCACTTTTACTTTTCTGTGTTTCTGGCCCATACCCAGATGGGGGGAGTGAGCAAGGAACTGCATGGACCTAATTAAGAAACATGGCTGCGATTAAACCACAACAGGAACAGAGAAGTATAGTATAGCAGAAGATGAAGAATTGTGTAATGATATCATAGAAAGTTGAAATGGACATTAATATGCAAGAAAGATATTATGTTTTCCTGCATTATGTTTGGAGTATTGAAATATCTTTAATAGGCATTAAAGATGTACTTATCTGTTGTGGTTTGAGCTGGCCTGACCTTGACAGATGCTCTCTTTTACTTCTCTCCCCTTCAGAGAAGAGAAAGCAACTCATTTTAAGGAGAGAAGGATGAGAGAGAAAAGAGACTTATGGGTTTAAAAGGAAACTTAAATACTTTAATGAAAATATTAATAAAATAATAAAAAGAATGAAATATATACAATATATGCAAATCTATATCAAGCTCCCAGGATGATGACCATGTCATTATCAGGCATGGGGAAAGTCCCAGACTGGACTCAGCAACAGACAGGGACCGGATTCCAGATCTGCATTCAGGGACACACAGATTGGGATCAAAGGCAGACAAACAGAGAGAGTCCTCCTTGGATGCCAGCCACTGAAGAAAGAGAGCTGATCCTTTGATCCTGCAGCTTTTATACCGAGCATGAGGCAGATGGGATACTCCAACAGGGGGTCAGTTGGTCAGTTGGTCACCTGGTCAGTTTTTTATCACCTGTTCTGTCCGCTCCTCCCCACAGGTGAACCTTTACACTTTTCTGCTTTTGAACCTCCAGTCTACTTTTGACTTCCACACTGTTTCATATAACAAAGTGAGCTGACCTTGGTTGTTATAGCAAAATTAAGTAGTAACAAGAGCCTCTCTGCATTCCATTCCTTGGTATAAATTCTAAACAAGCAGGTTTTATCACTCTGGAAGTTGGAAAAATATACCATTAATTTCAGAGAGTTCAGTTAGTTAGAAGAGATTTAACTGAAAAGATAAATTTCTGAAAAAAAATCTGTTTTACCTTAGACCAGTGCAGTTACTTTTATGAAATTCTGAGAAAAAATTAAAACATTCAAACTCAAGAAATTGTCTCTCTCCCAATGACATGATAAACCATTGTCTAGGGAAGTTAGATCTTACATGGTCACTAGCAATAAAAAGAGACAGAAAACTTTGTAATAGAAAAATTCCCTTTCGGTCTTTCCTGCTTGTAATTTGCATTATATCACTTCCTACAGCCTTCTATGGTTTGTGTTTGGGTCTTTTAATTATATTTATTGTGATTAATTCAGGTAATTCTTCATTATTAGAATTTATATTCCTAATCAAGTTGTATAATATAATTCTTTTATCATTCTTGTTTTCAATTTTACCAACCTAATCTATTCTTCAAATGTGCATTTTGTTTTCTACTCAACAATGGATGAATCATATTTTTTTACCACTACTCAGGAAAAAGCAGAAAATATTTTCTCCAGTAAAAAAAGAAACTGAAAATCCAGGAAAGGATGGATGTTGGAATTTTTTTGGTATCTTTTTCTTATATTTCCCCCATAAATATTTTCCCATAATCATAGTATAAAGTATTAAGAAACAAAGAAAATACAACTCCATATTATTTCATGGAATGATTTCAGTGTTAGATAGACAGTGATAGAATCATGATGGTGACAATACTGGGTGATGTTGGTGGAAATGTGAGCAGATATGGATAATTAATTGCAATAACAGTAATACAGAGTACTTTCATCCTCCTTGTTGCAAATATGGCCCAACATTTATGTTATTTGCTACTGCTGTAAATTTTAATTTGTATTCTGTAGAATATATTAAGAAAGTTGTCATTCATTAAGCTGTTTTGTCCTTGGTCAGCTTGAGATATAAGCACAGTTCACTCTGAAAATATTTGAGCCAAAATTATTAAATAATTTCACAACATCATGTAGGTTTCTTTGAATCCTAAAAGTAGGGAACCGTGGCTAAAGTTATGATATTATTACAGCAACATAATTTTTATATGGCTTATTCATGCGGTAGTAAACCAATGGTGGAAAATTTAAAAAGAAAAGCTCTGGGGAAATACAGATAACAGTGGTAAGAAAGTTCCATTTGATCTACACAATCTGTACTACATTAAATCAGTACAGTGTGCACTTCAGAAATGGTCTCCACCTACAAATGACTTTGCCAAAACCATTTTATCCCTTCTTCTTATTCTTGGGCAAAGAGTTTGAAGACACCACAGCTCCATCTTGTTCTGTCTGAATAAGATAATACAGGTAATACAGTACTAAAGCGGTTTGCAGTGGTCTAGAAGAAGTTCCCTGAAAAACCCTGAGAGAATGGTACTCATGCTGATGTGTATTTTTGAGCACATTTAACTACAGGATATTATTAATATATTGAAAGCGCTGGTGAATTGAACAAAGTGTACTGGCATAAACCAATGTACTGTAATCTTCCTTTCAAAATAACAAAAAGGGTCATGAGCAACTGTACCTTAATGTGTTTGTTAGGTTCTCTTTCTATAACTGTTAAGATTATTAGAAAGAACCATGAGATATCATGACCATAGAGGAAAATCATTTGAATGTATGCAATTATAATTATTCCTTATGCTATATGCCAATAAAACTATTTCCCTCTTGTAATAGAGAGCGTGATTGAAGCAACTGTCCAAAGATAAATAAAGATAAGCCAGAAATGAAATTAATATGAAGGAGGAAATAATAAAAAGTATTAGAAAAATTTACAATATGTCCTTCAATACTGGGAGCCCTCTTTCTATTATCAAGAACACTCTTATCTTTGAGGGCACCCATTTTTGTCTCTGCTTTCTGCTGTGCTTGCTTTGCTTCGTAACTGGACAAAAGGCTTCACTTTGGTTACATTAATTACTGGTGAATTTCAGGCTTCATAGTTGTGTAAAGGATGATAGCTGGAGAATTGCAGCTGGTTCAAGATGTGGCAGCCCACCTGCTAAGCAGCAAAGAAGAACAAGAGTGCATTGACCAAGTGCTTCCTTCTCTGCAGTGGCTTCATAATTTGTCTCGGTCAAGATGAACCTCCAAAGGTTTAAGAACTAGAATTTCCTTGTAGCTGTAAAATAAATAAAAAAACAGTGGAAAACATAGGTTTCTCTAACATTAAAAGATTCAGTGAGCAATCATGTCCAAGACTGTATCTGAATTCTGTTATATTGCAGGGGAAAGTCACGTATCAATGCTTGGACTGAAATTTAAGCAGCCCCATCATTTGGAAAACCTTGCATGTAATGCTTCCATACTGGGTCTGATTTAAGAAAACTTGACACTAACAGTATTAAAGTTCAGAATGAGTTTCTTTCACTAGATTTTTAAATATCTTTTCTTAAATAATGCATGTGCAATAATAATTTAAATTTTTTTATGGATTATTCTGCTAGGTTAAAACTAAAATAACTTGTCAATATTTATGGTATTCATACATGTCATGAAGAATTCTTTTAACTGTTATTGTCCATTCTGACAATAAAAACAAAATCAAGTCTAAAAATATTGCAAATCATTTTTATTATTATGGGACTTCTCCTTCTCACTATATTCTGGTTCTCACTTTATTATATTTAAGGCAAAAGCAATAAAAAGCAATTGTTCTCAGGAAAAATGTGACATATACAGTCCTTCAAAATTGTGTTCATGAAAACAATGCCCAGGAGAGAGTTTTAAAAGCTACTATCATTACATAATTTCAAGAATGCACATTCTCAATTTGGCTTAAATCCTGTACAGCTTGCAGATATTTACTTGATTTAACTTTACTGCTAATATGCTTAAATGAGGTGTGTGTATGTGTGTGCGTGTGTGTGTGTGTGTAATATTTGCCACTAATGAACAGGGACTTTTCTATTGCAATACTTGATTACAGACAGCAATTATGCAAAGAGCATATGAGAAATATTTTATACTTTTAGTGTGAATATACAGTAAACTGAAGGGAAAACATTTTCCCTGTGCTTGGTTCTGAACTAATATATTTTGAGGATTCCCAAAATAGGTAAATGGACAAATTATGAAGAAAGAAATGACAAAAGAAGATTTGAAGGTAAGAATGTTATTTATTTGTATCTGGGAATAAGCACTATCTTTTTCACAGATAAATCTACAGTACATTACAAAGGACTAACCTTTTGAAGAATCCATGGATGTAGATAGATGTCTGATACAATTTTTAAAATTGCCTAAATATTTGACTCCCATTGATTTTAATTGCAGCAGGATCCTGCATTCCTTTTGAGAGTCCTGCATGTTGCATACCAGTGTTTTTAAATGCTCTTTAAAACCTGTCACTGGATAAAGAATTTTGCATACCTTTCTTCATATGAGAAAATGATATGAGTAGGTTCTCTATATATACATTCATCTTTCCAGTGCTGGGTCATAGATTTCCATAAACAGGACATTTAATTTAGTAAGTCAATACAAAATTTGCATTGCAATTCACTAGATAATGCATTTGATCCATAGCTTTTGGTAGACTAGTTGAGAGATTTCCTTTGTACATTATTAATTGATCAGACAGAAAATAAACAGGAAAAGACATTTTTTGTTGTCAAATATGATAAAAATCTTAAATCCCATTATGAAAAATTAGCTGAAATGTTATAATGTTTATAGTAAATAATTACAGAGACTTCAGTTCTGGCCAGATCCTATTTGGTCAAAATAGCAAATAAATAAATAACTTTAATATTTGGATTCACCTTATTAAATGTAAATACCTACTTTATTGACATCTGTGCTTAAGTTAGTGTCCATACGCTGCCTTTCAAAGCAGTAGAGATATGAACAAAAATCTTCCTAGAACCAAGGGTGTAATTCATTTATTCCTGAAAAGACTTCTAAAAGACTGTAGAATATTTGTGCCTATTTCTCTCCACTGACTACAAAGGGACATATATGTGACAAAGGTAGAGAAAGGGGTAGAAATCATATTTGACTGCATCCCCTGACAGCAGTGGGCTACATTGCTCTAAAATAAATCTGTGACATGCATAATTAGCAGTGCTTCATGGAAGTTGTCATTTTACCATTTCTTTGCCTGCTTGGTGTGTTCCACTTCCAGGGTAAAACCGGATTGGACTGTTTTGATATTGGTAATTTACATATAAGAACTCCTTGTAACTGAGTTTCTGGTGATGTGAGAAAGAACTCCATTTATTAATTTTTATTTTTTAGGAATAAAGGAGAATTTAGGAATAAGGAGAATTTATTATGGTATTATATTTCAGAGACTTTTTTTATAAAAATGAACACTAACATTTAGGCTTGAAGTACTGTGTTTGGCATTTTCTCTTTTAACTTAAAGGATACCCTTGCCAGGCAAGACAAATCACTCACTTCCAGATCCCAGTCAATTACTTCAAGAACTGCTGGAGAGTTTCACTTCTGAAGAATTAACTTTTTGGCTGCCAGAGCTCTCAAAAGTGACAAATTGCCTAGCATGTAGCTTGAAAGATCATGTGGGCAAGTGAAATTTAGTGCTATTTATGATTTCCTCCCTGGAAAGAATTGATTTTATTTCATTGCCATAGAAGCTGAACTGAACACCATGAGTACCAGGTTCAGCATTCACCCTGTACTCTTGTTACAAGCTCTAGGACTAGTATTAGACACTTTGACTGGAACTTGAAGTTTATGGTTTTGTGGATTAGGTCTATCTTTTCACTGGGTCCAGATTAGACAAATAAAGGATGACTCTTTTATATCATTCCCCTGTGGTCCCTGACGGGATTTATGACGGCACATGCTTCAGGCATCTCATTCTTCAGGTTAGGAGGAAGGTCTTCTCAGGTGTTTGCAGGTACTTCCTGTAGCGTTGATGGATATTCCAAGAACAATCACAGTAGTAAGCAAGAAACTAACATAATAAATTACTCAGTTCAGTTAATTACTAAATATCCTAACATAAGGAATGCCTGAAAAAAAAGAAAGCACTCAAGGACTGAAACAATGTTGCAGAATTAAGCCATTACTATTTAACTTTTTAACATGTCCATTATGACATGTTTTTGACTATAGAGCAGCCCTCTCTGAAATAGAAATACTATAGAGAGACTTACCTCATGTGTTATCTCCCACCAACAGCTGATATACCATGCTCAGAAGCAGTCTTGGTGATGATGGTGGTGGTGAAGATAGGATGGTATTTAGAAATAATTCTGTCAAATGCTGTCTGAAAGAAACGTCCCTATTTTGCACATACTGTTGGCATTTTCATAAATGAAACAAACACCTGCACGCACAAGCAGTCCTAGCTCATATAAATGCAAAGTTTATGAGTTTGGACATCTGTGTTTGCTAACAGTTGTCACCATAATTTAGAGGGTCTTGGGAAGCGAAGGGTTATGGAATTAATCTTGACATATATTTCTGAAGATGAGGGGTTTTTTTATGTAGACTGTCTGCTATATGTCAATGTGTTTGTGTATATTTTATTTAAATGTACAATATATTAAGGCATAAAATACTTTATTTTATACATGGATATTATTTTTCTATTTTTACAGGTCCAAATTCAGTGAGACATTTAAATATTTATCTGTCATACCTTTAATTACCTCAAGTGCATACTTTAAATCATTTTTCCAAAACAAGGATACTTTTCTGAATCAGGGCCAGAAAGATAGTGTTGTTAGCTACGCAGTTCTTTCTTTCTATCAGTTGGTACAACTGTGTATCTCCCTAAGGTCACAAAAATGTTATTTTATAAAATCCAGTGATTTCATTGGCTGGTTAATTGATTTTCAGGAGAGAATCAAGAAATTACTATCTCATTAACAAGCAGAGCTTGGCAGCCAGGATCCACTGGTTTGGCCAGAGGGACAGAAAAACTCACAGATGGAAGAATAAAAACCAAGCAAACAGAAAACATTGTAGCCAAAGGCTCCAGTCATTGTTCAAACTTCTCCAACCTGTAATTTAAGGTATTTTTAATCTTTTTTCATTTACAGTGGCAGGTAAAGTAAATTTATAAAATGTTACATTGGTAGGAGAACAGGTTGTTTTGTTTATTAAGTCAAAGTGGAATGCTGATTTACACTAAGAACATAAAAAAAGCAAAGGGAAGATGATTACAGCTTCACTTTGGCTGCTCAGATTCTAATAATCTTCTACATGTAATGAGAGTGAGGAACGGAGAAGCCTTTTCCTGACAATGCTGGCAGCAGGATAACTTCTACACACTATTGATTTTTCTTCATTGATTGTAATCTTCCTCTTCCTGAGCGTCTGTCTTTGCTTCTCTGACATATTGAACACAGAATAGTCCCTGAATAATTCTTGAACAGTTTGGGATCATTTTTATTTTCACAGGACAGTTGAGACCAATGGAGTGATTTATGTGTACTTTGGAAGGCAAAACAAAACAGTAGTGATCCGGGAATAAATACAGACACAAAGATATTTTTTTAAAAAGTATCCCTTCTCTTCCTTCCTTTCCAACCCCCCCTTTACTTCCACACTCCAATAATTTCATAAGTATCTGCCAAATCATGTAGAGGAGAACAGTAAAGCATAAACAGCTCTCACAGCTGTGATTTCAGCCATGATTGATGATGAAATACCACTGGAGGGATAGCAGGAAAATGAATATTTATTAATGATATAAAGTGCCGCTGGTTTAAAATCCAAAGAGATCCATCATTTTATATCCATAGAATGTACACATTGAAAGTGGAATGTTCAATAAAAGGAGCCAGATACCTTAGTCAAAACGTAAGTAATTCCAGTGGGCTTCTGATTGAATTTCTTTCTTAAAGTGAACTAACCGTAGTGGTTTTCATAAAGATTTTATTCCCTCTTAAGCTACCATTAAGATTACATGAATAGTAGATCATGTAGACCTGGCCTAGAAAAAAAATATGCAGTAGCAATAGCATTAGCATATTATAAAAACATATAGCTATGCACAACTATCATCCATATAATACTAACGTGCAGTTTACAATCGTTTTCTGCAAAGGTAAAGACTCCATGATTGTTTGATGTGTAACAGCTGACTTTTTCTGCCATGTCTTCATTAGTTTTTATTTTATGAAGCTGATAGGTTAGATAACCTGTAGCACACTGCTACAGGCAGCTTTGCATATTTTTTATTCACAGCAGAATTTTGCTCTGAATGATCCTAGTCTTTCAGAAGTTAAATAAGGCAATTTCTGGCTTATCTAATAGGCAAAACAGATATATTTTTTTCATTTCGTTTTGCAAAAGAAAAAAAATCACCAAAAAAAGTCCTTGTGCCTTTCTCTTTTGAATCTGGGCCTGATTAGGAAGTATTGTCCTATGTTGATCTTTTTTTTTTTTCCTCTGATGTTTTTGCAGCCTGTTATATGGGATGAGCTTGTTCAGACAATAAAAAATGTAGCTGCTGTGCTGACAGCAAAGGAGAAATTGACTGATGGAATTCAGCTGCATAATTTAACATACAGCTTTCAAGTCAGGCTGGAAGTTCCAGAATGTTAAACTTTGGCTAATGGATAGTGCTGAGAAAGGCAGGGTTCAGAGGAAGTCTAAAAATGGATCAAAAGCATACTCATGGCTAAAAATGCAGAAAACCTTATTTATTTACTTTGATTTGGGGAAAAAAAAAAAAAAAAAAAACAAAAACAAAACAACCAGCAAGCATCTAATTGATACTGTTAGCATTTGGACATTAAGAAGAAAAAATGCACACTATGCAGCAAGAGGAGAATCATTACATTGTAGAAAACTAAGAGGAAGCAACTGGACAGCAATTGAGCTCTTCCCTTTCATCAACATTACTCTTACTCAAACTCAACAGAGCTTCACCATATCAGTGGGTTCCGCATTGTTTTATATGTTTGCAACTCTCTGTTGAAAACCATCTGCATTTCTCACTGTATTTATTAATGTGTTAGTTACCTGTGCTTTAGAGTCACCTAAATAATCAGTCCATGAAGGACAAGGACAGAGAGCAGGGCAAAGAGATAAGAGAATGGGAGAGAGTTTTGGTAGATAAACCCCCGGAGAATCAGAATATGTCTAATACTGGTCAGTGGAAGGACCAGTCCCTGTCCCAGTCCCAGTCTTGTCCCAGTATTATTCTTCCCCTTTGGGCAAGTCTTCCCCAGAATTAGCAGGGCTCATTGAAAGGGCTTTAAACTAGGATTGAAGGAGGATGGGTAAGAAAGCAGGATTACTAAAGAGGAGCCTGGGAGCTGATTACCAGTGCTGGTGGGTAAAAGTGCTAGCAAGGTCTTGTGGCCTATTGCCTCAAAAGTGGAGGATTGTAACACATGTGGTGATGACATGAGGGATAGTGATAGGCTGGCAACCACAGAAGGGTCTGAGCATGGTCAGGGAGGTGTTGGGCCTTGGCCCCCCATAAAAGTGGCAGGAAAACTCGCCCAGCTAAAATGCATTTACACAAATGCACGTAGTATGGGCAACAAACAGGAGGAGCTGGAAGTCATTGTGCGGCATGAAAGCTATGATGTAGTTGCCATCAGAAATGTGGTGGGATGAATTGAATGACTGGAGTGCTGCA